>APFE031622277.1:0-12266 GCA_000404065.3 Pinus taeda
ACATACCATTCCTTGTCGAGACGCGGGGGGATTTCAGACATAAATTCGGGCAGCATGAAACGGCGGGAGAACCAGTTTCGAGCCCTGAGACCTCTCATTTTCCCCAACCCCTGGGCAAAGTCCACTTCTTCTCCGGGCTTCCCTTGAAAGGAGGGATACAGAAGGTCGGAGGCCACTTGGCGCGCAGCCACCTGAAAATCTTCCCTGTTCTCATTTTGGCGCTTGAGAGCTAATTCTCGCCGTTTCTGCTGGTCATTCACCCTTCGCTTGTGCACCCGCAGGGCCCCAGTCCCCTTTCCGCTACTGCAACTGCTAGTACCTCTTCTCCGCGCCATTTCTAGCTTCTATACACTGAAACACATATCAGATGAAATTGAAATGCCTGCACTGAAAATCCAATCCAGGGTAAGCAATACTACTAGCTCTACGCTCTGCGATTGATATATGGAAGGAATTATATCGATTCTTGATTGAATTACCTAGCCACTTTTTCCCGCATTCAGGATGGGCACTTTTCGCCGATGTTTGTATGGAAATTTAATGAATTGCTCCGCATTTAATGAATTGCCGCTGACGTTGAAATGCTAACAGCAACGGCAAAGTGCTCAGGTCGGACCACAATCTTTCACCCGACGTTGCTTTCTTGATCATTTGAGGGCTCAAATTTAACGTTCTTGATGGGGCTTTCTTTTTAATATTCTCTCTGACGTGTGTTATAAATTTTGGAGGCCCTTTTTTTGGGGTTCAAATTGAAATTACGTTACATATTTTAGAAGAATAATTTGTCCATCTATTTATGGAGTTTAGTTTGAATTGTATTTTAAAATAGGCGAGGTTTATCAATCTTGTATGTATTAGTGTATTTTTGCTGAAAAATTATGTAGCGCTCAAATTATATATTTAACCATTTAAATTTATTATTTTAATAACTTTTAATTATATTTTAGGATTGAAAAATTATTATAAAAGAGAAAAATGTTTAAGATTATGATTTTAAAATGTGGTTAATGATTCTTCATATTATTGAATTTAGGTTTTTGTAATCTACATTAAGATTTTGAGATAAGTTTTCAGCAATAATAACATGATAATTCATTTGTCGAAGGTTTCGAACCATTTAGTGTTGTTCATCATTAGGACAAACATGTCATTGTCTAACTATTGCACATTTTCAACCTTTTGCGACTATGGTTTAAGTTTGAAGTGTGTAGTGTACACAATTAGAACCATCGAGTGTGGTTCATCCTCAGCACAACATTGTCATTGTCTAACTATTGCACATTTTCAACATTTTCCGAGTATGGTTTAAGTTTGAAGTGTGTAGTCTAGACAATTAGAACCATCCAGTGTGGTGCACGATCAGGACAAGATTGTCATTGTCTAACTATTGCACATTTTAGACTTTTTCCGAGTATGGTTTAAGTTTGAAGGGTGTAGTGTACACAATTAACTATTGCACATTTTCAACCTTTTCCAGGTATGATTTAAGTTTGAAGTGTGTAGTCTACACAATTAGAATGTCCTGGGGTTTTTTGGGACATTAAATTCATTTTATGCATTTAACATACTTTAAACCCATATACATCTATCTCAACCATGGATCTATCAAGAGTCTAAACAGATGAAATCTTTTGGGGTGCAAATCTCTTTTTAGAGTGCAAAACTTTAGGGGTGAAAATCTCTTTCTAGAGTGCAAAACTTTAGGAAAGGTCTACACCTACAGGGATTTGATCCCTCTTGGAGTTTGATTGGTTTGTGGTTAAGATGGATCCATAATGGTTCTCTCAATCCATAAATTAGATTTTTGAATGCGTAGATGGATTCAACTCTTTGAAAATCCATTTGAACACTGGATAATATAAAAATGAAAAGGACAAAACAGAATAGTCTACAATTTTACAATTTTTTTAAACCATAAATATATATATACTATATATGTATATGTTTACGAATATAAAAATTATATATATATATATATATATTATATATATATATAAGATATACCTATATATATATAAAACCATATTGTTGAAACATTTTAATTTGTAAAACCACATTTTTGCAACATATAAAAAAGTCTTTTTAGTTACTTAGTCCTGAAATATTTTTCTTTCATTATTATAATAATATTTTTAAATTCCACACATTATTTTTATATTAAGAGTTGAATAAATTACACAATATGCTCATTTTTTTTAAATAAAAGATTTCTATTAAGCCATAACTCAAACTAACCAAAAGAGTTGGAGCTTGTGGTCCAATGCCTTGTGGATGAGGAGGACGAAAGGCTTCATCAACGTGAGCTTCCATGTGTTTTTTTTAAATAAAAAAGATTCTATTAAGCCATAATCTCAAACAACCAAAAAGTGGAGCTTGTGGGTCCAATGCTTGTGATGAGGAGATGAAAGAACTTTCATGCAACGTGAGCTTCTATGTGTTCATCCTGCCTTCAAGAAGATCTCTCATCTCTCTCTCCTCTCTCTATATATATAAATAATATATATATACGTGAGCTTCCGTGTGTTTATCCTGCTTTAAGAAGAATCTCTCTCTATATAATATATAAATGAATAAAGTTAACACATATATTAATTTTTTTTTACATTAAAAATTTTTAAAATATAAGAATTATTCATTTTTATCACATTCAAAGTGCAAATATATATTTTTTTTGTTTTATTATTATTTGCTATTATTATTATATTTAGTTATAATATTGACCACAAATCTAGTGAATATAGTAAAATTTGGAATATATATTTATATATGAGAAGTTGTTTTTTATTGAGAGAATATGTTATTTTTATTTTAAAATGGATGTTTCTCATGGAACTTGAGCATCAAAGCAATTACAGATCTTTCTTGCACTAGATTGTAGAATATATCTCTCTATCCAATAACATAAAAATTTTATTATCGTATTTTGCAAAAAAAATCAAATGTTTTGACTATGCCTTATTCCAAATGTTTGAGGCGGAGCAATTTGGTTGCTATTTTTTTATTTAATTCCAATATATTAATATATTTTTTATAATTAATTTAGTTGGGTGATTATAAATAATTAATAAAAAAATATTCAATGATTTATTACTTTCATACTTTTCACTTGGATTTATGGCATTAGAGGTCGGGGAAGAGGAGAGCAGCGAGAGCAGAAGGCATGAGCAAGGATCTCTTCTTAAAAGAGCTTATTGAATGATGAGCTTAGTGATGTTTATCAGGATGATATGGATGCTAGTGAGTGATGACATGATTTGAGGAAGCCAAACCACTTATCTTGAGACTTGTTGTTTAGGTTTATTTTTGGGGAATTTTCTATTTAATGTGTGGAAATTATTTAAAAAAAAATTAAATGTAATATGATAATAGAGCCCTCCACATATAATATATATCTCTATATATCTCTTATCATGGTTCATATTTCTATGTTTGATATTAAATTTGAAATTTAAATGTAAATGTTCACTGTTTTATTTTTCTGGTTATAAATTAGTAGATTTCAAAAATTTAAATTTTATATATATTATAATTTATATAATATATAATATATAAATATAATATAGTATAAATCCTTGATGAACCCACATACATTGTTTCAAAAAGTAAACTACCCGTCCCCATACTTGTACCTATATCCAAACCAACGTTTCAAGGAAACTTGGTTTAAAATTTAAAATCTAATAGAGATTTGTTGGAATTGTAAATTTAAATTATGTAATCTGCACAATCAAGTGCCTAAAGGGATTTTGAAGGCCTCGAAGCATTCAAAATAGCAATTTAAACAATAAAAAATTACACATGGCGTGGGAGTATACACAAAGAACAAATATAGATCCCCATCAAAACTATGGATATATCAAGCATCAAGTGGGATGAAAACCTTTTATGTATAAATCTTTTTTCAAGTTTTACACTCTAAAAAATGTGGTGTGGGAGTATACACAAAGAACAAATATAGTCCCCATCAAAACTATGGATATATGAAGCATCAAGTGGGATACTTATAAATTTTTTTCCAAGTTTTATACTCTAAAAAAGTTTTACACATCGAGAAATTTGATCTCTCTTGGCCCTTGCTAAATAGTTGGTTAAAATGGATGTATACTAGTCATTAATTAGTTTTAGAATACACATTTCTATTTTAAAATCGAATAAAAGTTTAAAAGGTTTAAATTTAAATATTATGTTAATCAATTAGTTTTAAATTGCAAAGTTTTCTTGTGATTTTAACATGGTTGGGGTCTTTTTCATCCTAATTTTATAATATAATAGTGAATGATGTATTTTTTTTTTTTTTTTTTTTAAATTGCATTTTCCAATATATAAATGGATTTAGTGCTCTAAAAAAATATTAATGTATATAAACTATGCATTTCAAATATGCAATCTACAATAACTCAAATTTACAATTCAAGCAAATCTTATCAAATTTTAGACAAAATTAACCAAATATATATACTTGAAAAATAACCAAAAATAATATAATTAGAAAGCACTAAAAAAATTCAAATTTACAATTCAAACAAATCCTATTAATTTTAATAGACAAAATTAACCAAAAATATATACTTGAAAAAAACGAAAAATAATATAATTAGAAAACACTAGAAAAAAATTTAAATATGACCAAGAACATTGGCTAGATATATTAGATACACTAAATACATTGGGTTTAACATATATCTACAATTATAGATTCGTGCATTTGCCTATTTCCTCGATTAAGATTTTTTCCTTTCATTTGTCACTACTTTTTTTTTAATGTATTTATTTATTTTTAATTTAAAAATAGAAAGTTTAACAATTTTATGAGTTAGAGTTATTACCATCAAAGGTTTTAAATTTAGGGTTTTCTCTATATTAAAATTTATTATATATATTGTGATTGGAGAACAAAACTCACGAGAATTCATCTGGGAACTCTAATAGAGCTTTGATGGTCAGCAATAATGGAGGTTATGAGGCGGTGTCACACTGCCCCTAACGATCTTGGCTAACCTCCATGGCTCACTTGACTCTGTCTTGCCCACCTCCTATCCACGGTTTCCCTGACGTTCCATTCCTGTGGTCTTCTCGCATTCCTCGCAGACTGTAACCTCCACTGACCTACTCCCTATCGGTTAGCCATGGACCTGGACACCATTGATTATTCTGAGGACCCTAATCCCCATGAGGAATTATTGACTCACCATCGTGCCGTGTCGGGGTTTGGATATTTTGGATTGTCCCTACGCCCTCTAGCTGCTACAAACAATGCATTGGACTAACTTGGGCCATATGTGACCCACCCACCGCCCTCTGTCAATCTTGAAGATGCCACCGGATTGGATTGCCCTCCGCTCTCTCTGGCTACCTTGAACCTCCTCGGCGCTTGCCTGCAACCATCCCCTACCTTCGACTCGCCACTCCCCTGCCTACCTCATATCTCTGCCCTACCCAGCAACCCTACCTTCATAGGCATTCCTCCACCTGGGGCGACTGCCCACCCATCCTCTGTTGAAGCCGGAGTGCCCTTAATACCAGTGTCCCTACACCTAGCACCCCCATCTGTTCTAGCTACTTCAGCACGTCGGTCCCAAACCCTAAATCTACCCCTTCCACCCCATAGATGACTAACCAGGGCATCGGGGGACTCCTACGGGATTACCAGACGGCTCACAGGTTAGAAAAAGTTAAGAAAGGGAGGTGTTTGAAAGTCGTGGACAGGGATATCAACCTCTCCTTGGGGAAATACCTCTCGATGGGGGAAGTAGCTGATACGGCCAAGAAGGTCCTAGTGGGCTGAGTTCAGGGGCGAAATTACTCTGTGGAGAGACTACGTCACTAGACCATGGAGATTTGGGGCACTTTACTAAAAAAAGTGCCAACTGTTTGGGTGCTTGCACGAGGGTGGTTCACCTTTAGATTTCACAGGGAAGAGCATACAGACTGGATACTCTCAAGGTTTTGGCATATTGAATTAGCCTTGGTATTGCTGAAAAGATGGGATCCTTTATTTGATCCTGAGAGGGAACAATTTGGATTTGGGCCAATCTGGGTTCATTTACCAGGGCTACCAATACAATATTGGTCTCTGGTTGTCTTCAAACACATAGGCAATGCATTGGGCACCTATTTGGAACATGACTAGTCCTATGAAACATCAGGGATTATGACCATGACACACATTCTAGTGCATCTGGGTACCAGAGAAGGCCTAGAGGAGAATATAACCCTACATTGGAGCCACTTCTCACAAATACAAAATATGGATTATGAAGGTGTCCCATTCAAGCACATCAAAACTTCCCCTTCCAAAACTTGATGATGGAGGATGGTTTGAAGTACCTGGGATTTAGGATCAAAGAAGATGGATACAAAATTGCAGATTGGACCTAGTTGATTGCTAAGGTGGAAAAAGGACTAAACAATTGGAGCCATTGGTTACTATCTAGAGCAGGTAGACTGGTTCTCATTAAATC
The DNA here is from genome assembly GCA_000404065.3 of Pinus taeda. Taxonomy (NCBI): domain Eukaryota; kingdom Viridiplantae; phylum Streptophyta; class Pinopsida; order Pinales; family Pinaceae; genus Pinus; species Pinus taeda. Next base: position 6,462 of record APFE031622277.1, read on the forward strand.
TATTCTAGAATCAACCCCGGTCTTCTGGATGTCCCTAGCCTGGATGCCCCAAGGTATCTTACACAAGATCCAGTGAGTATGCTACCATTTCTTATGGAAGGGACACAAGGATGGGAAACCCTGTGTGTGGGTCAAATGGAATAGAATTGCAACCCCCAAAAAATGGGGAGGCTGGGGCCTCAAAAATATTTTTGCATTCACACAAGCACTTGTGGAAAAACTAGGATGGCTTCTCCTAAAAAACAAAAGCCTTTGGATGGAGGTGGTTATCTATAAATATATTTGGCCTCATATAGTTATGGACTGGATATGGTTACCTTCTTGGAATAGGAAAGGTATATCAGTGATTTGGAGAGCTATAATATACACCCTTCCCATCATAAGAAGTGGTCTTACTTGGAATATTGGTAATGGTATGTTTGTCTGCATTGGGACTGATCCATGGATTGGATGTGGCAACTTACACAATCTCTCTCCTAGTTTGATTGGTTTCCTTAATCATAGTGGAGTGGAAATCATCGCACATATTGGGGACTTATTAAATACTACAATATATCAACAAGTGTGGCTATCAGTGGAGGCCCTCGATATACTCGATCAGTGGCATATGGAGTGGAGGAGATACATTGTGGCTTTAATAGAAACCCATGTGAGACTAAGGGATGTTGATGATGAACTGATATGGGGCCTTGTTGAGAAGGGGATCTACACACCAAAGGAAGGATACCCTATTATACATGTTGGTCATAAACCAAATACTTTGGAGAGCTGGTGAAATGGATTATGGAAGCTAAAAGACTCATCGCGAACTTGTCTCTTGATATAGAACATAATCATGGACAATACCCCATCCAGAACAAATCTTAGGAAACACTCTTTTCAGTGACCTTCATGGTGTGTTTTATATCATGGGTAAGAGGAATCAAATCACCATCTGTTTCTTTCCTTCCCCTCAACTCAGCAGGTCTGGGAGCAGGTGATACATACTCTATATGTATCTTAGCATTGGGTTGGAAATTGTATACTGAATGCCTGGAATTACTGGTGGTCTGATGCCCCTAATACAAAAACCCAAAATTTACCTTTAATTGTGTGCTAGCACATATGGATGAGCAAAAACAACAACATATTTCATGGAAAGAAAATAATATGGCCACTCATTATCCCTAAGATATGCAATAGCTACATGTAAATCCCAAATGATGAACTGGTAGCCACGGTTCATACCATCATTCCAGAGGTCATAGAAAAATCGCATCCTTGGGTCTACTTCAATGGTTCTGCACAGGACTAGGGTTGTGGAGGAGCCATTATCCTATATATTTCTGAGACACATATCTTCCATATTTGCATGGGGTTGGGGGATGGCACAAATAATTTTGTAGAGCTCTTAACACTTCGTCATCTATTATACTTTGCATTAAACAAAAGTTGCAGGCATTTACAAGTTTTTGGGGACTCCATGATTGTTATTAACTGGTTCAACTACAATTCTATATGCCATGCTCATACTCTCAAAATGATATTGGATGATGTTTTGTTTTTAAAAACTCATTTTGATCATATCGCATGCACTCATATCTATAGGGAGTGCAATGAACCTACGGATCAACTTTCAAAAGTGGCAACGCATCATCCCAGAGGGGAATGATTGATCCGTGAGCACAATCCAGAGAAGATCTACCAATACTTCCATAGACCATACATCGATCGAGATATGCAGAGGGCTAACATGCCCTAACTTTATATTTTTAGTTTTATCTATTGACTATAGAACAATAATCACCATGGGTGACATTTTTGAAAAATTTTTAAAATATGTAAATATAATGTATATGATCAGATACAGGTTGCATACCCTCCTCTAGGTTAGTTACCCTCCTCTGGGTTAGTTTGTATAGACTCCTTCATATCTTAACAAATTACAGAATACTACGATCACTTGCCTTGCATATGCTTATGGCATTTAAAACATGTAATTTTTCTTGATAATGAAAATTAAGATACTTTTCCCCGAGAAAATTTATACGTTTGCATTAGTTGGATCCAATGTGTAACTTGATATTTCCATAGTAGTATTAAGTGGATTAGAAAGATTCCAACTTCAAAATTGAGTGGTAGTGTTGCTTGAATTACGATTTGTAAAAGCATTTTTAGTGTCGAATGGGCCTAAATCCCCTAGAAAGGGTGCTTGAGAATGTGATAGCCCCATCAAGTAAGGGTTTTGGCACACCATGAGGTTTTGTTGTCTAATTAGGTTGTTTGGGAATGAAATTCTATTTCGACAGTATATTTAATCCAAGGTATATATCAGTGACAGACTAATGATGAACAAGTACCATAAGGGAAAGATGAAAAGGACTTTGAAAAGAGAGTTGAAGTGTGCTTGAAATTATTGAGAATGAAGAAAATGGAGGCCAACAATATGTCTTGGTTAAAGATTCATAACGGTTCACACTAGTCCATTGATCAAATCAAGGTACAATAAACCGCAATTCATTGCATTGGCATAAGCATCAATCGAGTATTTCCTATTGGTTTTTCATTGTGCTAGTTGAGGAATGAAGTGTGTGCCATGTCGTGGGCTCTGTGCACTTGCATTCTTATGGTATTGGTTGGAAAACTTTCCATTCTACCTATCTTGAAGCATAGGCCAAGTCTAATAATTTTGAGAATTGTGAGTTTGTAAACATTTAAGGTGCAAGGATTTTCATGAGCAAAATCCAATCTCTTTTGGGTGCATTGGTGACTGACCTTGAGCTTGTGTAAATGGCTCAAGTGTGAGAAAAACTGTTGGGACCTAAAATATGGTCAAAGCTATGTATAAGGAGGGTGAAGCTAGAGGAAACTCTGGTGGAGGTCCGTAGAAATAGTAATGTGAAAATCATTTGTTTGACTTGGGTATTGGGGTGAAATATTAGTTGAACCATCTAGTAGTTGGTTTCCTCTAAAGTTTCCCTTGGGATAGCTAGAGCTAATGTGTAATTTTTATTGGGTAAAACTAATGATTAGAGGCATTGGGGGCAAAATTACCTCAACCAATTCTCAAAATTTAAATTGGTAAGATAGTGAAAATATTGAGTTGTTCCATATAATTGAGATCTCCAAGTGGTCTACTTTTTGTAATGTAATGTCCTCATTTTCAGTTTCCTCTATAGTATAGACATGATATATTTCCAGGGTACATGATCGGCAGGTCATAGGAGAAGGATTTCATCATCAAAGATATCGTAAGGTTTTGAGGAGTTTTATAAGGTCTAACGACGTTCGATTGGCATATTACATCATCAAGGTCAATTCCGCTCAACTTGATTTTTGTTTCATTGCATTATGATCATTCACGTAAACGAGTTTATTATTGAGCCTAACTAAATTAATTATACTAAGGTGGCATTCTGAGAGGAATATTTGATGTAACACCCTAGTATAATAGCTCATGAACTAGAACTAGAAGATCTTAGAATGGGATGATGTGAAGTGAATTTTAGTGGCCAGAGAAAGTATGGTGGGTGATTTACCATTTTCTTGGGCTTAAAAGTGACTTTAATTAGTCACTTAATTAAATAAAAGAAGGGGAAAATATAATTGAAAGAAAAAGGTGAAAAGTGACATAAGTAAAATAAAGTAAAATAAAAAATCAGTTAGATGAAGTCAAGGGGGAGCCTCTAGAATAATACTAAAATAATCAAAATAAAATACTTCTAGAAGCTTGGAATCTATCTAGCGAGCCTTTAAAAGGAGGAGGATGAGATCATTTGGGACAACTTGTTTACTTGTTCATTTGTTATAGTGAGGTTTAGTTCCCAACTTCAACAACCCCTAAGACAAAAACCCTTGGGTTTCCATTTTGTGTTGGAAGAAACCCCAACACTCCTTTAGGAGAGTTCATTAAGAGGTTTCACAGAGATTCAACGATATTGGATGAGGACCATTCAGATCCTCAACTAGTGCTTTATTTATTCTTATTCCATCTCATTTATTTTTGTTTTTATAACATAATCATATAAATAAAGTTAAGTTTGCTCTGTTTTTTCTCTAAATTTCCAGTGTTTCTTATTCTAATTATTTTTACAATTTTGAGAAAATTATCATTGTTGTGAATTTTCAAAATTAAAGGAATTAAAATAAATGAAATTTTTTATAATATCCTAGAATCCTTAGAAATTTGTCCATATGGGATAGTATAGTGGTATCGGAGCTAATTTTTTTGCCAACTTGAGGGTTTCTTATCAAAATTGTTGAGCCATATTTATCAATTTCTATAAGACAATATTGTTGAGGATACATTATAACTTCTCTAGAGATCGGTTTGTAACCAAGGTAATCTATTTTAAGTGGTCGAGATTACAACCACCTGAAGGCTACGCTCAGGGGTCATGGTGATAACAGATAGAGTGAGGGTTCATGAGGGTTACATTCATCAAATTTAGAAGTCGAGTTCATCTTATTTGTTGGATAAGAGTTACCACATCTAGAAAGAGTCAAATTCAACTAGTGCAATTTTTCATTCCATAAAGCATGATAATGAAATTTGATCTCTTGTTTTGCTGAGTACATGATCATATTTCAAATTTTTCGAAGACAACCCACTTTGGAGATGTTGTGTGATAGAGAAATTATGTTTGTATGAAAATAGAATGAAACATTAATGTGAGGTATCTGGAACATCCCTATGTAAGAGTGAGGATAGGAAAAATTGTTATGTGGGTTTCAGCATTGTCCACCAAAATGTTGTATGTATATGTGAATTGTGTGCATAGTCTCATGCATATGGTTTATAATTTGAATGCAATATGACCAATCACAGTTGAAACATTAATTTAATGCCAACGTTGTTCTGTCGATTAGGTGAACGCATTGACTAGACTACCACAGTAAGACTGAGCCACTCATTCAAATTAACCTATCGCTCCATTTTCACCACTCAATAGAAGTCGAATTATGGTGTAATTTGTCATGGGCTACGAATTTCAACAAGCACTGTACATGATCAAAATTGGAACACAAGTGAATTTCTGTGGCATAAAAAATTGATCTAGTGCTTAGGGATAGATGTGAATGGCATAAATTGTTGACCTGTGAATGAGTCAGTGCAATTGAAATCCAAGTGTACACATGTAGATGCTTGTGTGGGTATTAGCGTATGGAGTGTTTTGAAATGTGTGATTGGTTGTACGTCTATCAGTCTGAATTCCTGTAAATCAAGTGAATCCCAACTACACACTAGTATGTATGGAGTGGTTGTGCATTTTACTGAAGCATCAGTATGTTTGGCAGAGATCAAGTCTTAAGGGTTGAGTGTTATCAATAAAGCACTGTGCACTATTAAGATGGTTCATTAGAGAAAATTTAAGCCTAAAAGCTCCCATGAAATTTTCATTTAATTTCCATGTCATAATTAGTAAACTAATCAAAATCCTTTAAATTTGAAAAGAGGTACATGTAGATATTTTTTAGGGCATAGAAGAAAAACTACTTTCTTAACTGTATTTTTCGCTTATCTTCTTATATGTTTACTCTAATTTCAATTGTAGAGACTCGTTGTATGTAGAATTAAATTCCACATCCAATGAGTACCCATTATCTATACTTTTGAGAAGACTCACATTGATAACGACTGAAGATACATTAAAAAAGCATGTTCAACACGTTTTTTTATTGTATCTTTAATTTTTATCAATGTGGGTCTTCTCAAAAGTATGGATAATGGGTACTCATTGGACGTAGAATTTAATTTTGCATCCAATGAGTATGTACACTTCAAATTTGAGTAAACATCTAAGGAGATAAGCCAAAAATACAATA
>APFE031622281.1:0-13655 GCA_000404065.3 Pinus taeda
TTATTTATTTGAAATCGTCTAATATAAATATAGAACTTAGGAATATAAACCCTTAGATTAATAAACTCTAGGGATTGATATTATAAACCCAAGAGAATAATAAACCCAAGGGGTTAATACTAAAACCATAAGGCATTATTACTAAAAAAACCCCTAGGGTTTATATTCCCATGGTTTTATAGTATTAATCCCTTGGGTTTATAATATCAATCCCTTAGGTATATTAATGTAAGTTTTCATGTTCCTAGGGTATAATATTATTCATAGGTTTATAATAGTAACCCCTTAGGTTTAATATAAATCATGGTCAACTAAGGGTTTAGATACCTTAAATTTATAATATTAGTCCCTTCGGTTTATAATACCTTGGGGTTTTAGTATTAAGCCTTGGGTTTATAATATGCATCACTTGGGTTTACTAAAGTAAGGGTTCATATTCCTAGGGTTTAATACTAAAATCCCAATGGATTATGAACCAAAGTAAATAATATTAACCCAATGGATTAACACTAAAAAACCAAGGAATTATTAACCCAAGGGAATAATCTAAAATCCTAGGGATTAATATTATAAACCCAAGGTGTATAAACCCTAAGAAAAATATTATAAAACCCAAAATAAACATGGTTGACCATGGTTGACAATGATTGATTTTCATTTTGAGACAATCCTTGTCACAATGCAACATTGGACCATGATTGACCATGATCAACCATATTTACTCAATGGTTTATAATATTTATTTTACGGTTTATATACCTTGGATTTATAATATTAATTCCTTTGGGTTTATAATCCCTTAGGTTTAATACTAAAGATCCAAGGAATTATAAATGCTAGGGAATAATATTAAACCCTGGAGATTAATATTAATTACAAACCCTATAAATATTATTATACCCTCGGAATATTATGGTATTGATTTTTCAATATAAAACCCAAAGGAATAAAATTAAACCCACATAATTAATATTATAAACCAAAGATATATAGCCCCTAAGATATTAAATACCCTCTAATAAACATGGTTGACCATGGTCAACCATCGTCTAACATCGCATTGTGGCAACGATAGACTGAAAATGAAAATCAACCATTTTCAACTATGGTCAACCATGTTTATAAATCCATTGTATATAAACCCTTGGTTGACCATGATTTATATTGAAGCTAAGGGATTAATATTATAAACCTATGAATAATATTATACCCTAGGAATCTCAACCTTTAAATACATATACCCAAGCGATTAATATTGTAAACCTAAGGGATTACTACTATAAACCCATGAGAATATAAGCTCTAGGGTTTTTCCATGGTTTATGATGTATGACCATGAATGATTTTCATATCGAGACAATCCTTGTCTCAATGCAACATTCGATCATGGTTGAACAAGATTGACCATGGTTAACCATGTTTCATTCTATAAAACATGGTTGACCATGGTTAACCATGTTTCATTCTATAAAACATAGTTGACCATGATCAGTCATGGCTGACCATGGTTGAACATGATTTTCATATTGGGACAATATTTTTCACAATGTAATGTTGGCCCATGGTTAACCCTAATTAAACATGTTTGACCACAATTGATTTTATAAAACATGGTTGACCTTGGCTAAATAATATTAAACTGAAGGGACTAATATTATAAAGCCATGGTATATAAAGCCTAAGATAAATATTATAAACACTAAAATAAACATGGTTGACCATGGTTTATTTTCATATTGAGACAATCATTGTCACAATGTGCTGTTGGACCATGGTTAGGCATGATTTAGCATGAGTGATTTTGAAATTAAGAGAATCTTTTTCACAATGCGACATTTGACCATGAATGAGCATGGTTGATTCTCATATTGAGACAATCTATGTCGCACAATGATAATTAACCCTGGTAGACCATGATTGAATTTATAAAACATGGTAGACAATGGTTGACCATGACTGACCATGATTGACCATGGTTGACTATAGTTGACCATGGTTGATATTATAAACCCAAGGGAATAATAAACACTAGGGATTAATACTAATAGCACAAGGGACTATAAGCCTAAGGGGAAAATATTAAACCCTACGAATATGAATCCTTACATCAATAAACCCAAAAGATTGATACTATAAACCCAAGGGATAAAAATTAAAAACACAAGGTATATAAACCCAAGGGATAAAAATTAAAAAATTAAGGTATATAAAACCTAAGATAAATATTATATACCCTAAAATAAACATGGTTGACCATGATTGATTTCCATATTTAGAAAATCCTTGTCACAATGCAACATATGACCATGGTGGACTATGATTAATTTCCATATCGAGACAATATTTGTCATAATACGACATTTCTCTATGGTTGACCATGCTTGGCTATGATTGACTATGATTTTTCATGATTGATATTATAAACCTAAGGGAATAATAAACCCAAGGAATTAATACTCAAGCTGCAAGTGGTTATAAACCGTAGGGAATAACATTAAACTGAAGGGACTAATATTATAAACCAAAGGTATATAAACCCTAAGATAAATACTGTAAACAATAAAAAAATATGTTTAACCATGATTTATTTTCATATTCAGATAATCCTTATCACAATGCAACATTAGGTCATGGTTTACCATGGTTAATTTTTGTATCAAGAGAATCTTTGTCACAATGCGACATTAGACCATGATTCATTTTCATATCAAGAAAATCTTTGTCACAATGTGACGTTCAACCATGTTTAATCATGATTGACTATGGTTTACCATATTTGATTCTATAAAACATTGTTGACCATTATCAACCATGGCTGACCATGACTGTCCATGATTTTCATATGGAGACAATTTTTGTTTCAATCTGATATTCTACCATGATTAACCATGGCTAGGAATGGTTGGATATGACTAACCATGATTGACCATGATCGGTATTACAAACCCAAGGGATTGGTATTATAAACCCAAGGAAATAATAAACCCAAGGGATTAATGTTAAAACATCAAGGAATTATGAACCCAAAGGAATAATATTAAACCCAATGGACTAATATTATAAACCCAAGGTATATAAACCCTAAGATAATTATTATAACTACTAAAGTAGACACAGTTTACCATGGTAGGTTTTCATATTGAGACAATCCTTGTCACAATACGACATTCGACCATGGTTAACCATGGTTTGATATGATTGACGATGGTTCACCATGATTGACATTATAAACCCAAGTGAATAATAAACCCAAGGGATTAATATTGAAACCCAAGGGATTATTAATCCAACGGAATAATATTAAACACAAGGGACTGATCTTATAAACCCAAGCTATATAAATCCTAAGATAAATATTATAAACACTAAAATAAACATTGTTTACTACAATTGATTTTCATATTTAGACAATCCTTCTCATAATGTGAGGTTGGAAGAGGGATGACCATGGTTGATTTTTATATCGGGATAATCTTTGTCACATTGCGATGTTCAACCATGGTTGACCATGACTGACCATGTTTAATTTTATAAAACATGGTTAATCATAATTGGCCATGATTGCCAATGGTTGACTATGATTGTGCATGGTTGACCATCATCGTTGGTCATGATCAAAGAGACTTTAATGAAGGTTGATTATGATTGATGAAATTAAACCATCGCTAATCATGGTTGAGCATGATTGATTTTGGTTGACCACAAAGACATTGACTATGGTTGACCATGTTCGAGCATGATTAACCATCATTGATCATGGTTGACCATAGAGACATTGATTAACCATTATGACCATGGTTGATGATAGTGGAGCATACTTGACCATAGAAGATCATCGTTGAACATGGTTGATCATGGCAGACAGTAATTGATATTGATTGACCATAGTTGAACATTGTTAAGCTTGTTTAACCAAATTCAACCATCGCTGTCCATATTCAATTTTATTAATTTATCAATATTTTTTTATCAATCAATCAATCAATTAATACTAACTAATATAAATAATAATTCAACACAAGGAAATAATTATAAAACCCAAGGGAATAATATTAAATCCATGGGACCAATATTATAAAATCAGGGTATATAAACCCTAAGATAAATATTATAAACACTAAAATCAATATGGTTGACCGTGCTTGATTTTCATATTTAGAGAATCCTTATCACAATGCAATGTTGGATCGTGATTGACCATGGTTGATTTTCATATCAAGACAATCTTAAATATAGTATGGACTATTTTTGTTTTATTATTAAAATAAAATAGAATTATATGGTAAATATGAGTTATTAAAAGTAGTTTCAAAAATATTTTTTTTATAATTTTTACAAAATAGTTTAACATATATTAATATAACTTATTATATTATTTCTTTATTTATTTTTATTATTATCAAAATTATTAATTGAAAAACAATTATTTTAACTAAAATTGTAGAAAACATAGTCTTTTTCAAAAATTTAATAATTTCTTTATAAAAACCATTTATTATCGTGTATATATATAATTATATATATAATATTATATATATATATATATATATATATATAAAGAGAGAGAGAGATTTGAGATATTTTTTGATAATAATTATCTAATAATAATTGTTACAAAAATATTAATAAAATATATTCAATAACTTATTATTTTAGTAATTTTAAATGAATAATTATTACAATGCTATATTTTTTTATTTTAAATTTCTGTGATCCATATGAATTGAATTTTCAAAATAATAACATAGTTGATTTGGACTCTCATTCTTGTCTTAAGAATGAACCAGAATAAATAATTCAAAATAGCAACTCCAAATCAACTATATAATTATTTTGAAAATTCTATTTCATAACAACATTATAATTCGAAAAACAATTATTTAACTAAATCTATTTATAAATTTATTTATTCTATAATTATCACAATACAGTAATCAAGTTTCATGTTTCATTTTTCACTAAGATAAATGTAGTTATTCCTAATTTTTAGCCTTCATCTCAAGGGCTTATTACTATTCCACGCGGTATTACTATAACCTTATTACATGTTTCTCTATCCTTACATTGTTGACTAATAATGTATTTAGGGCCTAATGGTCAACACCTCCCTTATCATACATGAGCACTGTCTTAAGTATTTATTATGCTCAAATGTTGATACATATTTATTATTAATAAATATTTTTAATAGTAACTAATTAACACTGAATTTTAAGTTTTGGTACCTATTTACGTTTAATTAAAAAGAAAAAATAATTTTCAGTTAAAACATTAATAAATTATCAATAAATTTAACATTATTAAAATAATCAATATAATGGTTTCTTATTAAATAAACATAACTTTTAAAAAAATTCATATACAATAATATTTATTAAAATTGAAAAAAAAATAAAAAAATGTTTATTTTGTTTATTTTTAAAAAAAATAATAAATATAAAATTAACATTGTATTATATATAAATAATTTTATTTGATATTATTAATATGCTTTCCAACTTTATTTAAAATATGATTAAATTTCGTTTTATTTTTTTATACAAATAATAAATATAAATAAATCAATTTCTTATATATTATAATATAAATATAAAAAAATACAATTTCTTATACAATTATAATTAACTCTCAAATATTATTTATAGAAACAATCAATCATATTTACCATCAATTTTGAAAAATTCAATAAATGAGATAATATTTTTTATTTTTTATTTTTATTTAAATAAAAAAAATAAATAAATAAACAATAATAATTTAAAATTAAATCAACAAATTTTAATTGACTTTTTTGCTAAAATACCTTTTTGAGAAAAATGTGAAAAACTCAAATAATTATTATATAATATTATTTTAAAATGGATAAGAAAATGCTTACTAAAGATGTGACATCCCAAACTTTTTTCATCATCTTTATACTATTAAATATTTTTCTGAAGATTTCAGTAAAAATTGTTGAGAACATTTTTCAAATTTCTTCAACTTCTAAAAGTTTTTCTAGTGATGGTAAATTAATCTGACCATTGTGGGGACCTATAGAATAATTATATCATAATAAAGTGCTAGCCTTAAACTTATATACATATATAGAGAGAGAGAGTCTTTCTTTGTGTTGTGTTTTATACAATTGTCATGTTGTGTCATTGATATTTACATTTTGGTATTGGTGAAAATTACCAGAATGACACAAAAAAATAAATCACAATCAATTATGTCATTGGACCAATGCCTCCACGCTTCATTTCCCTGCATCGACAAATTAAGGATGGACCCAAGTTTTTGTATATGACATTTTCTCAATAAACACAAACAACACACTATCGACATAAACCAACGAGTAAAGTACTAGGATTTTGTACACGCATCTACAACACTGCAATTATGAGATTGATTTCATTGCTACCAGTGCTTAGCTAAGGAAATGAAATTAATTGATGTCCCGAACCTGCACTTTCCTAGCCTGCAAGCGCTCTGAACGAATCTATTAGCAGTTCAAGTTGTGAAAATCTCGCTTTGCTATCACAAATTGAACCCAAGAATCTCATCCAAGCAAGTGAGGACAAGTTATGGGTGAAAGATATGAATGAAGAACTTGGACAAATTGAAAAGAATGACATTTGGGAGTTCGTTCCAATACCTAAAGATAAAAATGTCATTGGAACCAAATGGGTCTTCAAAAACAATCTAAATAAGTAGGCACAAGTAATCAGAAATAAGGCTCAATTGGCTTACAAAGGGTATGTTAAAATAGAGGGAGTATATTTTGAGGAAACCTTTGCATTAGTAGCAAGACTGGAAGCCATCAAAAATTTTCTTTCCACTTCCAGCCATAAAAACATAAAGGTATATCAAGTGGATGTGAAGTTTGCATTTCCCAATGGAGATCTAGAAGAAGAAGTTTATATTGAGAAGCCAAAAGGATTTATGTTCACTACAGATGAAGGGTTTGTATGTAAACTAAAATAGACCTTATATGGACTCAAACAAGCTCGCATAGCTTGGTATGAAAGGCTAGATAGAGACCTTTAGCAACAAGGTTTTAAGAAAGGTATTGTTGACAACAACTTATACATAAAATGTGAAGGCGACTATATACTAATTGTAGTAGTATACGTGGATGACATAATCTTTGGCAACGCCATGGAACAAATGAGGCATCAATTCACAAAATGTATGTAGTCAGAGTTCGCAATGTCCATGTTCAGTGAGTTATCCCTCGTCCTAGGATTGTAAATATCTCACTCTCCAAAGGAGTATTTATCTCCCAATCCAAATATCTCAAAGAAACTCTGAAGAAGTTTGGACTCAAGATTACAAGCCAGTGAGAAAACCTATAATTACAAGCCGAAAATTGTGCAAAGAAGATGAGACACAACTGGTAAATCATACTGAATACAGATGCATGATAGGAATCTTGTTGCATCTTATAGCTTCGATGCTAGAAATCATGAAAGATGTGGGTCTTGTGGCCAAATTCCAGGCCTTCCCACGTGAAATTCATGTTGTTTTGTTTCCAAATATCTTCAACGAATATCATAATATGGACCGTGGTATGCTAAGAGAAAATAATTTAAGTTGAAGGACTACACTGATGTTGATTTGGTTGGCAGTCTTGATGACAGGAAGAGCACCTCAGGTGCAACATTCTTCTTTGGAAAATGGTTCATATCATGGTTCGCTAAGAAAAAGGCTTCCATTTCATTATCGACTGTTGAATCAGAGTATATTGTTGTTGCTACCTTTTGCACACAAATTCTATGGATCAAGAATATTTTAAAAGATATTCTAGTAGAGTTGACTGATGTTATTCCAATTATGTGTGATAATACAAGTGCCATAAGCATCTCTAAAAATTGAATGATGCATTCAAAGACTAAACATATTCCTATAAAATTCCATTTCTTAAGGGAACAAGTTGCAGCCAATGTTGTTATACTTGAATATGGATGCACTAGAGATCAACTTGCATATATCTTTGCTAATCCACTGGAAAGAGAACCCTTTGAGCATCTAAGGAAAAAGATAGGAGTTGTGACTCCTGCTTCCAAATGATTCCATTTTGGTAGGTGTTGGTAGCTACTTAGCATGTGGGATCCATGGAAGAGTAGGTTGTAGTGGTTTAGGGGGAGTGTTGGCAGGTAAATCCCCTGTGCGGACAGAGACGATCCCACTAGCCCAAATGGGGTCTAGCAACAATCAAACAATGCTAACATGCATGTTCCTAATTGCAAATCAAATATCGATGATGAGGGCCTACCTGGATTCCAATGCTAGTACTTGTAGAAGAATCGTCGCTCCCGTTCCTTTGCTCCGGCTGGTCACAATCCCTGCGATCCTTGTGAATGGACACCTGCACATGCAAAGAACGACACAAGTACAAGCATAAAATCCAATAGATGTAACTATATATCGGTCAGAAAAGATATAACTCAATCCTCATTATAAAGACAATAAGAGTGGAACCATAATGATAGTCGTCTATTAATGAATAATAGGCAGAGAAAGATACAACCAAGGTTTTGACGTTGAACCTATTCTCTGGCTGGGCAAGTAGCTATGTATGCCTTGCAATAGACCTTCTCTCTCTCAGGATTCCGGCAGCATAACCTCCCTATGCTTCAAAACTCTTACTATCACTCTAGCATTACTCCAGAACTCTTAGAACTAGCTTGTCTAATGCATGAGGATAGACTTTTATAGATGGAGAAGGGAGGAAGATTCAATGCACCCGGACGCCCATTGTGGATTGGCATTATCTCTGAAAAGCTACTGAGGATAGGTGTCAAGGATAGATGATGACTCTCGACCTCTATCCGATGGATTTTTCCCTCAAAGGACTTCATGCTCTGAGAGGAAAAAACATATGGGTGCGCGTTGGCCAAAAATCATTACCAAATTTAGTTGGCGCGAGTGTTGCTCTAGGACAGAGCGCCAATGGGCGCGCCCCCTTTTGAGGATCTCAGTGATTGGCGCGGATAAGACACTGTGTACCTGCGCCAATGGAAAAAGGGCACTTTTCAAGGTTAATTTGCAGAAGGTGTCTTCAGGGAACATGAAGTACATACTCAGGGGAACATAATGCAAGTGCTTTTAGGCTATGTCACTGCTCACAGGTCCCGGAATGTATCCTCCAATGTATGAAAACAGGGGTAAGAGGGACGACGACCAATGGTGACAAATTACTATGTAACAGATGCCCCCTAAAGCATGATGCCCAAGAAAGAGAGGGGTGAAATGCTTTACAAGAACACATATAGCTACTGCTGAGAATCTGCATTGAGAGATACAATTGATAGTTCAAATACATGATGTACGTGGTATGGTCGCAGCCATCCATAAGAGAGTACATGATAATCTAGATCCATAGTATGGATGCAGCCATCTGGTTAGGATCAATGAATTGACTCAGGTATGGTCGCAGCCATCCAGTGAATGAGTCATGTAATAATAATCCACAAAATCGCAACCTGGCCCACAATGGACTAGAACCAGGGTCTTGCGCTCCATCAAACCCGAACAAAGTACAGGTTCAAACATGTGAATACAGGAGTCGAAGTCGAACATGCTTGAACATGGTCTGATTACCAGCCAATGATTAACAGACACGAGAGGGGCCACCAATAATGATGATGGTCCTCAAGGTACTATAGGTACAATCCACGGCATGCAAATAAATGATCCGGTGTCGAACACCCGTAGAGTCATCCAATCGGAGGCTAATGATGAAAACCTCGTGTCGAACACGAAGAACCTGCCATTGAGGCATGCAGGCTCCAAGGTACCGGAAGGGAGTCTCTAGATCAGCTTCCTGGAGAGCTGAAGTCGACAGGAAGTGACCTTGATCGAAGGTGGGCCATAGTGTTTCCCACATCATCAACATGAGACATAGAGATAATGTTGTGAATTAAGATTGTATGAACTATCAAACAGAGGTTGTTTCTAGTCAGAGGTCAACTTCTCTTGAACATATTGGCGGCATGACAGTGGAATTGGCAGTATTTGACATCGATGGATCAGAGGTCATGATGACGAGGCAATGAGCAGATGAGAGGTCAAATAGGATTACCCAAACCCACGGAGGCAAGTGAAAAATGAGATGAGATATCCCCACCTCGACACGAAAGCAGAGAAGTGCCATGTTCAAGAGCGACATACTGCCGACACGACAATAATTATGGTTCCCAAAATTTTCTTTTTCCCCCACCATTTCTGGCGAGTACCCTAATTATTTTTAACAAGCTTGATGGGGATAGCATATGCTTGTGGTGCATCATTTCGACAAAATACGATGTCATCAGGTTTTAACGAGTCTGACAAAGGAAGAACTCGACGTCTTTTCATGTTTAGAGAGTTTGAAAAGACAGCAGAAAAGGAAACTCCACGGGTGTCCTTTTTCGTAAAGTTGTGTCTCTCGGGCCTGAAAAAGTATAAAATAATGCCCGAAAGAAGCACCTGACCATTACGATCGAGGAGTATTTTTCATAAATAGTGATTTTGACCTGAAAAAGTAAGAAAGCGATCAAAACCACGTCGTTTCATAACCATTAACGAGTCTGAAACGACAAAAACCCAGTAATATTTTTATGTTTTAACGGTCGACAAAAGAACTTAAAACGACCGCCCCTTAGTAACGTTTAACGAGCCAAGAGGAATAACTCGACAATCTTTTCCTCTTTAAAAGGTGAGGAAAAGAGCTGAAAGCAGACCATAAAGTAACCTTTTCTTGTGTTTTACCGAGCTTGAAAAATTTGGAAAAGAGCTCGTTTGATTGCATTGAGTTGCACCAACCCTTGTCATCATACAAAAACAGCGTAAAACCCACTTCGACATGAAAAATATCCCAAAAATACTCAAAAATATCATTTCTAATGTATTTTTAGGTCAATTCACTCAATGGAAATAGAACCAATTCTGAAACATCAGGATGACCTATCAAAGCAAGGAAAAACACAAAGACTTTCAATGAACCATGTGATCTAAGCTCGGATGAAGTCAAGCAAAATCCAAACAAGCTAGAAGTGAATCACTCGAAGCATAGAATATCAAACTTTCACAACCACTAGATGAGTGCGGAAAACAACCAAAAAGTTGACTGGATTATCAAACCACAACTTCCCACAGATGGCTCGACATTCAAAGCCACTACGTGTTCTAGGGCGAGGATACAAATCGATAGAAATAAGCAAACAACTGAAGGATAAAAATAATGACCAGTCACACAAAGGTCTAACACACTTCCAGAAGCTGCAAAAAATATGGCAAGATACAAATCCAAGCTCAGAAGGCTGGCAAACAAGTGATCTGAAAAGGTTAACAGGTCTGGCGCAACTGTCAGGCTGCAACTCGTGCTATAAAGGGATTGGCGCGGGTTTTTAGTTAGCAACATGAGCCAACTAGTGCGACTGTCAGAGGAAAAGCCGCGCTAATAAAGTTTGCCAAGTTAAAAAGAAAAAACAAGCGGTCCAAAGCTTGGTTTACAGTCTCTAAGAAGGCCAGGAAGCAAGAAACAACAAGAAATTCAATCCAGAAAGCTATCCAAGCAAGCAAACAAGAGAAAACCAAAGAGGCAAGACAAACTCCAAGTTGTTTAGTCCGTAAACCAAACCGGAGATTGACTGAAGTGGCTTTGATCTACTTCACTAATGCAAAGCAATAGTGTTTCGAACGCTATCTGGCCATGCTTCAGGGTCTGTCTAAAGTTTACAAATCAAACAACAAGCTAAAATCCCCAGCGGAGTCGCCAAATTGTTGGTAGGTAAATCCCCTCTGCGGACAGAGCCGATCCCACTAGCCCAAATGGGGTCTAGCAACAATCAAACAATGCTAACACGCAGGTTCCTAATTGCAAATCAAAGATTGATGATGAGGGCCTACCTGGATTCCAACGCTAGTACTTGTAGAAGAATCATCGCTCCTGTTCCTTTGCTCCAGCTGGTCACAATCCCCATGATCCTTGTGAACGAACACCTACACATGCAAAGAACGACACAAGTACAAGCATAAAATCCAATAGATGCAACTATATATCGGTCAGAAAAGATATAACTCAATCCTCATTATAAAGACAATAAGAGTGGAACCGTAATGATAGTCGTCTATTAATGAATAATAGGTAGAGAAAGATACAACCAAGGTTCTGACGTTGAACCTATTCTCTGGCTGGGCGAGCAGCTATGTATGCCCTACAATAGACCTTCTCTCTCTCAGGATTCCGGCAGCATAACCTCCCTATGCTTCAAAACTCTTACTATCACTCTAGCATTACTCCAGAACTCTTAGAACTAGCTTGTCTAATGTATGAGGACAGACTTTTATAGATGGAGAAGGGAGGAAGATTCAATGCACCAGGATGCCCATTGTGGATTGGCATTATCTCTGAAAAGCTACTGAGGATAGGTGTCAAGGATAGATGATGACTCTCGACCTCTATCCGATGGATTTTTCCCTCAAAGGACTTCATAATCTGAGAGGAAAAAACATATGGGTGCGCGTTGGCCAAAAATCATTACCAAATTTCGTTGGCACGAGTGTTGCTCTAGGATAGAGCGCCAATGGGCGCGCCCCCTTTTGAGGATCTCAATGATTGGCACGGATAAGAGACTGTGTACTTGTGCCAATGGAAAAAGGGCACTTTTCAGGGATAATTTGCAGAAGGTGTCTTCAGGGAACATGAATTACATACTCAAGGGAACATAATGCAAGTGTTTTTAGGCTATGTCATTGCTCACAGGTCCCAGAATGTATCCTCCAATGTATGAAAACAAGGGTAACAGGGACGGTGACCAATGGTGACAAATTACTGTGTAACAGGGAGTATTCAAGAACTATTATTTTCCATTAATGCCAAAGGAGGAGTATATTTTTGGGGAATCAAACAAGACAATGCATAGCTTCAAGGGGAGACTATGGTGTTTCTATTAATGTCGAAGGGGGGGATTGTTGGACATTTGGTAATGTCTGGATGGCTAGTTGTTACACAAAAATATTGCCACCTTGATTATTTACAGTCGGTGTAGGCCTATCATCACCTATACCAGCTTCCTAAGCAAATCTTAAACCTCAGCTCTTCAAAATAAACTTGAGAAAAGAGAGAAAGACATCAAAAAAGCAATGTAACTCTGGTTCCGCACTTTCTCTTGCTTTTGCCTGCGGGCCCGCACCTTTTGTTCAAGGTATTTGCATACTTCTATGCTCTGTATGTAAAGGGGAAGGTGCGTACCACCATAAAAGTCAAAAGGCGCAATCTTTATCTTAAAAAACTCATCTTGGGTTAATTCTAGAGTTTTCTAGAAGCATTTGTTACGTGGATTGTTCGCTCCAAGTGGTTCATGCATCCCATCATAGGAGGAACTAATCTCTTGTTGAGAGGAGCTATCCCTTTGAAGGAGGACTCTATCCCTTTGGAGGAGCTGGTAACTGATCTCCATTGCACTATAAATTGAGGCATTGGGTCACTGGCCAGAGAGGTTAGAAGCTGAACTTTTGAGGGTAAATGCTAGTGAAATCAAGACTTCCTATTTGAGCTTAAGAGGAGAGATCACATACCTTTTTGGCTCCATTAGGGAGTGAGTGAAGCTTGTCAAAGTAGAGGAGACTTCTTGTTGGACCCTGGAAGGAGCTTGTACAGTGTCAAGGCAAAGGTTGTAAGGTTCTTT
>APFE031622284.1:0-12185 GCA_000404065.3 Pinus taeda
AGAGAGGGAGAGAGAGTGAGAGAGAGAGGGAGAGGGGGAGGGAGAGAATGGGAGAGAGAGGAAGAGGGGAAGAGATTTATAGAGAGAGATAGAGGGAGCGGGGCAGAGATCTAGAGAGAGAGGAGGAAGATGGACGGTGAGAGAGAGGGGGGATGAGAGGGGGAGGGATAAGGAGAGGGAGAGGGGGAGGAAGAGAGGCATAGAGAGAGATATGTGGGTGCATAGAGGGGGATCAGGAGTAGGAAGGGGAGAGAGAAAGATAGGCGGTGGGGGAGGAGGAGTGAGAGAGAGGGGGGGAGGAGGAAAGGTTGTGCGAGAGGGAGAAGGGTAGAGAGAGGAAGAGGGGGAGTAGGAGAGGAAGAGAGATGGATATGGAGAGAGAGAGGGAGAGGGAAGGGTAGGAGGAGGTAGAGGCAGAGGAGAGAATGATGGGCATAGGGAGAGGGAGAGGGAGGGAGATAAAAATAGAGACAAAGGGGAGAGAGAGAGAGAGAGAGAGGGAGAGAGGGAGAGAGAGGGAGGGGGAAAGAAGATAGGGGGAGGGAGAGGGGGAGAGAGAGAGGGTGTGGAACAAAGGGAGGGGGAGAGAGAGAGAGAGAGACAGGGAGAGGGAAAGAGAGATATGAGGGGGAGAGAGGAGGATAGGGAGAGGGAGTGAGCAGGAGGGAAAGGCAGAGGGGTAGAGAGAGAGATAGGTGGGGGAGGAGAGGGGCAGAGGGAGAGGGGACCATGAGCAGGAGTGGGAGAGATTGAAAGAGGGGGATGGGGAGAGGGAGAGGGAGAAAGAGAAGGAGAGGTAGAGGGGGGACAAAGAGTGAGAGATAGAGTCAGAGAGGGGAGAGTGTGGTGAAGAGAGAGAGAGAGGAGGAGAGAGAGATAGAGAGAGAGGTGGAGGGAGAGAGGGGGAGCGGGAGGGAGAGACGGGGAGGAGGAGGGAGAGGAGGAGGGAGTGTGATAGGGGGAGGAGGATATGGATAGTGAGGGAAATAGTGGGAGAGCAGAGGGAGGCAGGAGAGGAAAAGAGAGAGAGACACAAGGAGTGGGGGTAGGATGGGTAGAGAGAGGAAGGCAGTGAGAGGGAGAGGGAGAGAGGGAGTGAGAGGGAGAGAGGGAGAGAGAGGGTTGAGGGGAAGGTATAGGTGGAGATAGATGGAGAGGGGGAGAGGGTGGGAGTGGGGAAAGGCGAGACAATGGTAGAGGGTGGTAGGTAGAGGGAGAAGAAGAGGAAGTAAGAGGAAGAGAGAGAGCGGGATAGAGGAGGGAGGGTGGAGAGGGAGAGAGATGGAGAGAGGGAGAAAGGAGGGAGGGAGGAGATCAAGAGAGAGGGAGAGGGAGAGAAAAAGGGATAGGTAGAGGGAGAGGGGGAGAGAGATAGAGAGAGTGATAGAGAGAGAGGAGGGAGAGTGAGAGAGAGAGGGAGGGACACAGAGAGAGGGCAAGGGGATGGGAGAGGGGGGGAGAGAGAGAAAGAGAGAGAGAGAGAGAGAGAGAGAGTTGGAGGGAGGAGGGGAGAGAGAGAGAGAGAGGTTGGAGGGAGGCGGGGAGAGAGGGAGCTGGAGATAGAGGGGGAGGGGAGAGAGAGTGAGAGGGGTAGGGAGAGAGGGGTGAGGGAGAGATTGGGGGAGGGAGGGGGAGAGAGAGATAGAGAGAGAGAGAGAGAGGAGGGGAGAGAGCGGGAGAGGGGGATAGGGAGAGCGAGAGAGGGGGGGAAGAGTAGAGAAAGAGAAAGATGGGGGAGAGAGTAGTAGAGGGAGAGGGGTTAGAAGTAATTGATTTTTTTTCATTAGTCTGCAATTAGATAGCTTACATGCCATTCTTTCATGCCATATGTTGATATTTCTGGAGTCTTTAGCTTAACCCCATTTTATAAGTTAATTAACGAAATATTGTGATTATGGGTGAAATCAGTGATTAGTTTTTAGCTTCTTTACTTTTTTGTTTTGAGTGCAATAGTTTGATAGATTTCAATTCTGTAATTAGATGGATAGCAGAGACAGTAACCTCATTTTCATTACTTTGTCTTTTCCTTAATTTATGTAGCTGCATGTTTACACTTTCATCTAAAGCTTTGATTTTGTAGACAACATGTTTTGAGATCTTTGAAGTTCTAAGTTCGGAAATTACCGTAAGAGGCACAAACCTTGTCTTTAATCCTATATCCACACTTGATGTTTAAAAGTATTCTTGAAACTTTAGAATAGGATTTTCATTTTCATTAAACACTTTAGGATACCAACAAGAACAAAACCTCAAAACAAGATAAAAACTAAAAACAGTAAGGTAAGAAAAAGGTTGTCTTGCACATACAATGCACTACACTTCATCAGTTTACGACTCCTGGATTGATAACTTATGTAGCAATTTAGGACACACTAAATTGACTAAACATTTTGGCACCCTAGAACTACCTCTCTTCTTCTCATTTTCCTAAACCTTTTCTCTTCTATTTTCCCATATCAGTGTCCCATAAGCTATCAAAAGTTGTTACATGTTGATTTTAGCAATAGAATTGAGTGATTTTAGATTATATCATTGTGTGTGCTATTTGATCTAGTGTTTGTTTATCAGCTACGCAATGTAGCCACTTTCTGCAGCTAATTAGCAATTCGCAATTGTTTTCATTGTTCTGTAGGGTACAGGTGTCAGTACGAGAAACGAGACACATGGGTAGTTTAGAAATGATCCACACATGGACGAGGTCCTATCTAGTTAGCCGAATTTCTGAAGAAAAGTACCAATCAAAGGGTGGTCAACAAAAAGTCCTGTGTCAACTAGGACTGTATTCCAGCACACAGGGAAGCCTGAAACTGTTCCATAATACATGGACTCATTTTTTCCACTTGCAGGTCATCTCTGTAATGCAATCTAACATCCTCTTTGCATAGATTTACTAGTCACGGGAACAAAGAGGCTGAATCCTCTGATTCTGAGCTGTTCACGTGTCCACTGCTGAAGAAATTTCTCCAAAATACTGATATCTATTTCCTCTATAGATATAAGCGTTTGAAACACAAGTATTTTAGTTTTGATATTGTTGTTTTTAGCGTTATTTTTTTGTTGTAACCGAGAGATATATCCTCTGTTTCATAATAGAAAAAACTATGTTTTTCATGACTGTTTAAGCATGGTTTGAAGTGAAGTGACAACGTGTTAATCCAGAGTTGTGCAGAGGGCCCCTATTGGCTAAGGTTTTTCTTTCATTTGGTATAGTTTTCATGCATATTTTCTCTTACTTGAGTTGTACATATTTCATGTTTCGTTTATGGTATTAATTGTTTTACTCCTGTACATGTTTTTGCATCATTGTTATATTTTCCACTAACAGTGATTAGTGCATTTCAGGATAGGTTATGTTCGACCTTTTTAATGTAGTTCTTGCATCAAGTGGTGATCTGAGACTTGCTTCCTCTATTGAACTTTAGTTTTTAATTCCAGCTATTATGCTTTCATTTTAGTGAGATTTTTTTACTGCTTTTAGATAGTTTAGATATCATTTCTTCATGCTATATGATGATATCTCCAGAGCCTTTAGCTTAACCCCATTTCAGAATTTAATTGGTGAGCTATTTTGATTATAGGTGAAGTAATTTGATTTTTCTTTCATTAATCTGCAAGTAGATATTTTAGATATCAATTCTTCATGCTATATGATGATATCTTCATAGCCTTTAACTTAACCCGGTTTTATAAGTCAAGTGGCGAGCTATTTTGATTATAGGTGAAGTAATTTGATTTCAGTTTCATTAGTGTGCATGTAGATAGTTTAGATATCAATTATTCATGCTATATGATGATATATCCAGAGACTTTAGCTTAACCCCATTTTACAAGTTAATTGGCAAGCTATTGTGATTATAGGTGAAGTAATTGATTTTGTTTTCATTAGTCTGCAAGTAGATAGTTTACATGTCATTCCTTAAGTGTCATATGATGATATTTCTAGAGTCTTTAGCTTAACCCCATTTTAGAAGTTAATTGATGAAATATTGTGATTATGGGTGAAATCAGTGACTAGTTTTCAGCTTCTTTACTTTTTGGTTTTGAGTGCAATAGTTTGTTAGATTTCAATTCTGTAATTAGATGGACAGTAGAGAAAATAACCTCATTTTCAGTACTTTATCTTTAGCTTGATTTATGTAGTTGCATGTTTTACACTTTTTTTCAAAACTTTGATTTTGTAGACAGCATGTTTTGAAATCTTTGAAGTTCAAGTTTGGAAATTACCATAAGACATAAACCTTGTCTTTAATCCTATATCCACACTTGATCTTTAAAAGTATTCTTAAAACTTTAGAATAGGATTTCCATTTGCATTAAACAGTTTAGCAGACCAACAAGAAAAAAACCCTAAAACAAGATAAAAACTGAAAACAGTAAGGTAAGAAAAAGGTTGTCTTGCACATACAGTGCACTACACTTCATCAGTTTATGACTCCCAAATTGATAAGTTATGTAGCAATTTAGGAAACACTAAATTGACTAAACATTTTGGCGCCATTATCGGGGAAGTGTAATTAGGTAGCCTATTTCTTAAATTAAAAAAAAAATAGTGAAAAATTGATAATTTGTTGAAGTATGCTCTCGTCTTGCACCTAGTGTGATCTGGAGGATTAGAAAAGAGAGTTATTAGTTCAATAATTTCTTGAATATGCTCTCTTCTTGGACCTAGTGTGATTTGGAAGATCAGAAAAAGGATTATTAGCCCAATAAAAAAGTCATTACAAGTACCATAATTCATGTTCATATAACATTTTATTTTTTAAATTAATCAATTTAATTAAAGGGCAGAAAAGGAAAAACTACATTTGAGATAAATGTTAACCCTTGAATTTTTATTTTGTGTCTAATATTTAAAAGATTAAAATTGTATGATTTCTTATTTAAATTTCTATTTCATGTGTTTTTTGAAATGGCATATACATGTAAGAATTTTGTTTTTCAATGTTTGTATGTGTAGTGTGTTTTTTGAATGCTTATTTGCTAATGTATGCTTTTAAATTTTTGTGAATTACTTATTTGAAATTGTACGTTGTGTGTTTAGTTCAATTTGTATATTGCTTGCTTGTTTATTTGAAATTGTACTTTGTATGTTTTTATTTATTGGAAATTGCATATATATATATATGTGTGTGTGTGTGTGTGTGTGTGAATGTTTATTTCTGAATATTTCTATTGTATCTAGCTTGAAATTGAAATTGTGTTTTTGTAGTATTCAATTCTGATTGTAATTAACTTCATAGTGTAAATTTTATTTTTTATATAAATTGTATGTTTTTACTTTGTATATTGTGTGTTTACTTATTTAATGTTGCATTTGCATTTCTAAGTTGTTTTTTTTTTTGTATTGACTTTGGAATTGTATAATATGTGTTTTTCCATTTGAATTTGTATTTTGTGTTAAATATTTAAAATTTTAAAATTGTATATTTGCTTATTTAAATTTGTATCTTGTGTGTTGTTTGAAATTGCATATACATGTGAGAATTTGTTTTCCAAGTGATGTATCTTTGTATGTATATGTGGTTTTGTCAATGTTTGTTTGTTAATATCTGTGTTTAAATTTTATATTCCATTGCATTTGAAATTGCTTAAGTATGTTTACTAAGTGTCTTGCCAATAAATGCTTGTGTTTGCTATGTTGATTTATATTAGCAATGAATTCTATTATAAACTTGAATGTGTGTATTTTACATATATTTTCTTAAGTGTTACCTTTTTATTGTATTCTATTGGAATTTGTATTTTGTGTTTAATATTTCAAAATTTAGAATGGTATGTTTGTTGTGTGTTGTTTGAAATTGCATATACATATGAGAATTTGTTTTGTCAATGTTTTTTGATGTATATTTGTATGTGTATGTGTTTTTGTCAATGTTTGATTGTTAATGTATGTGTTTAAATTTTATATTCCATTGCATTTGAAATTGCTTAAGTATGTTTTCTAAGTGTTTTTCCAATAAATGCTTGTGTTTGTTATGTTGATTTGTATTAGCCATGAATTCTATTATAAACTTGAATGTGTATATTTTACATAGATTTTCTTAAGTGTCATCCTTTTATCATATTCTATTTACATTTGTATTTTGTGTTTAATATTTAAAGTTTTATAATTGTGTATTTGCTTATCTATATTTGTATTTCGTGTGCTGTTTGAAATTGCATATAGATGTGAGAATTTGTTTTTCCAATGCTTGTTGATGTATCTTTGTATCTGCATGTGGCTTTTTCAATGTTTTTTTGTTAATGTATGTGTTTAAATTTTATATTCCATTGCATTTGAATTTTCTTAAGTATGTTTACTAAGTGTTTTTCCAATAAACACTTTTGTTTATTATGTTGATTTGTATTAGTGATGAGTTTGATTATAAAATTGAATGTGTTTATTTTACATATCTTTTCTTAAGTGGAATGTAATTTTTCCAGGTTATTATATTAAGTAACATATACATATTTCATTGGACATGCATAGTTTGGACCTATGGGTGTATTTGAGTAAAACAATATCTAAATAATTCTAGCTAACATAAATAAGAAGCACAAATTTTATGTTCAAATCTAGATGGAACTAGCGTCAAAGTTGTGAAGAGTATGCACACATGCAATACAACTTATTGTATGCATGAAGAAATCATACATTAATAATGGTATGACCTCCATAAGTAGGTCAATGGGACTATCACCCAAAAGTAACAATATGTAATGGAATTGTAAAACCTTCTCCTAAGGCTCGCGATTAATATTATTAAGACAATATTAAATACAGGTTCAAGGCCACATTATTGATTTGAATCAAACTCCAATGTGTCAACTCAAAGCATGCAACCACAAAATTTACAACCTTGATCTGCATACCCATTCAAATATGGATGAAGTTCCACTGATATCTTACAATATGTCTTTCCAAGATGCAACAAGAAAAAAATGCTAGATCTTACAAAGGTACTTCATATGGGAAGTGATAATATTAAAATAATTTGTATGTATTTATAAAATTTATATCAAAAATAGATTGGATATGGTGGCGTTTATGCACTTGAATTAAAAATAGAGCAATCCAGTTGTAGTCTAATGGCTAATAAGAAGTACACTATATTTGGATCATGACTATCTGAATTAATTAAAAAATTCTTGATAAAGCCAAAATGTTTCGCATTAAAATAGTCATGCAGATCTAAGGATCTTATTCTAATAAAATAATACTTGCACCAAAGGAGTGATATATAAAAATGTCTCTAGAAGGAAGAATGATAAACTGTGAAACAACTCGTTGTTCAATCAATAGGATGCTTTAACCATATAGGATGGTTAGGTGGGACTATTAATCAGGATGGTTGCACTCAAACATATAATATGAAATTTACATTTTATACCACTATCAAAAAATATTGAAGAAGTTTGCTGGCTAGATTTCCTCAATAGTGTTGTTGGTTCTGAATAGGACAACATAAAAAATATTTCCTAAACGATGAAAGAATTCATTTGATAATTGATAAATGAGTTATGTTATTTTGTTTCCAGCGGTGATTTAATGTTTAAGAAGAAGTGTAAAATGTGATTAACTTAGGTTCACAACTTGGTAGGCATAGTACCTAGAAAACTTTGAGCATGTGGAATTAAGAGTATGGTAACCTTCATTTATAACTCATGTATGGGAGATGTATCTATTTTCATATTTATTGTTCAATTGGTTTTGAACATACACTAAAGTATTCATGGCCAACAAGGTGTAGGAAGGAGTGTAAATAGAACAATAGTAAATCATATGACATCATTAGTTTATGTGTAGAGTACTTTTGAGTACCAAATAATTATTTTCTTAACGACAAGGCTAAAAGTTGCTATTAAACCTCAAGTATAATATTGAAATTCATACTATATTAAATGCTTACTTTATGATTTGGCAGAGGTCATTAAGACCTGTTTTAGCGACCAAGTAAATTCCTAAACGCAAAGTTATTGGTATGATAAAGTTGTAGTATGAAGGAGTTTGATGAAATTATTCTGCAACCACAAAACACATGAAAGGGATTAGATAAATAAAAGAACCTAAATACATTCACATAAAAAATTTATTTACTTATGCTCGAATAATAGAAATTGAACAAGACCATGAAATTCCTTAATTTCCTATGGACAAACCGAGCATGGTTTAGTCAAAATTTCCTAAAGGTAATATGAAAAATTGAAGGAATATTTGGAATAATACTAGCATGGTTGAAAACATGTGGATGAAGGATATTTCATGCTATGGACATTGAAATTAGGTACACATGTACAGGTCATAATGTGTACAAACAATATATATGGTACTGGTATGGATGCATGTATTGCATGATGATATATTACATGTATAGTTGTGTGTGTGTAATGCACACTATGTGCGGGTGCACATGATAGAAGAAAAGCCACTAGGTGATTGTCTGCTATGGCAATTGACTCAGAGTGCGTACTGAAGAAAGAAGCTAAGAAGTGATTCAAGGATAAGTATCAATGTTTTATTTAAGTTGTCTATGAATGTGATTATGATTTTGATCTATGTGGATAATAGGTTATCTATAATTGATGTTACATATGATTTTGATGGTTATGTTTGAGCTAATTTGATATGATATTTTATACATGTTGATTAGTCAAATGTGCTAGTTTTACTTGTTGTGACTAATGCAGGGGAATTGCAGGAAGCAAGTGGTTGACAATAACACAAAAGAATTAGAAGAATCTAAGGAAAGAACATGAATTTCCTGAAACAGAATGAACACGAGGAATTATATTTAAAAGGTGGGAAACATAACCCCTAGTTGCCCAAATAGTAGTACTGTAAATCAAGTTAAGATATTAACTATGGTAAACAAAATTGAGTTTCTATGTCTAAAATCTCTCGCAAAATTGATTGAAACAAATGCTACCAGTTGCAATGGAGGGAGATGTGTGGGTAAAACTCTTTTGTAACCGATATATATATAGGAAGAGGTGCATGAAATGGCGAGGCCGTGGGAATTTATAAATTCAGAAAAAGCTATGTGTGAACAAAGGAAATAATATTGTAAGATGTAGTAATACACTGAGGACGATGTAAATTTAAGGGCCAGAGTATGTAACCCCCTCCATTATATGCTCTACTAACCTAAGTTAAGAAAATCTAGGTCCAAGGTGTAACAATGAAAGTAAATACTTTATGCTTAAATAAATAAAGCTAATATAAAACGGTTGAAAAAGGGGACACCAAGAGATGAGGTTCTTTCCAAATAAAATCCCATCAGTGAATGGGAATGGATAATTCTTTCATGATAAGACTTCTAGATCCCATTCTAGATAGGTTTAATGGATTTGGAGATAATTATTCATTAATTTACTTGACCATAACTAGGTCGGATTTGGGTTTTGCAGTCAGTGTCTTCAGTGAATTCATTTCAAAGACTCTTAAGGCCCATTGGGTTGCAACGAAAGGCGTCTTAAGGTATCCTCAAGGAACCTTACACATTGGTATTAAATATATTGATTCATTTGATGCTAGAGTTAGAGGTTTTTCAAATTCATACTGCGCCAGAAAACTAGATGACTGACGATCCATAAAAGGTTTCTGGGGTCATTGCATGGAGAAACAAGAAGCAGAACATTGTATGCTTATCTTTAGTAGAAGCCAAGTATCATGCAATGTGTGATGTGAAGAAGTTTGTTTGAGGAGACTTCTCCATGATTCCAAAGAAGAACAAAATATGCAAGAATTATCAGATGTGACAACCAGAGCTTCATCAAACCTACAAACAATCGAGTGTTTCATAAAAACACAAAGTCTATTGATACGCATTTTCACTTTGTTAGAGAGAAAGTTCAGTCAAAGGAGTTTTATATTGAATGTTTTAATACTTATGATAATGTTGCATACATTTCTACTAAGCCCCTCGGAAAAATTAAATTTAAGTTATCTAGGAAGATGTTAGGAGTACTAGTCAACCCTTTCTCCATTAAAGGGGAGTTTTCAAATTTCACTTTGTTAGAGAGAAGGTTCAGTCAAAGGAGTTTTATATTCAATATTGTAATACTTTTGATAATGCTGTAGACATTTTTACTAAGTCCCTTGGAATAATTAAATCTAAGTTATTTAGGGAGATGTTAGGAGTACTAGTCAACCCTTTCTCCATTAAAGGGGAGTGTTGAACTTAATGGAGAAATTATTATTGGAGAGAGTTCATTCATTAGTTTTGTGTGAGACTTAGCTTAGGGATTAGTTCCTACATTCTACGTGGTTGTTCTAACTCTCCTACTTGCATGTAAACTACATATATTCTTGATTATTAATGATGAAGTGTAGAGTGTTCTTGTGAGCTGCAAAAATTCTTGAATATATATTTGTTTTGTTTGATCTTTAACATCTATAATACCTTGTTAAATATGGTTGTGTTGTTGATTGCTTATAAGTATTGTTGTGGTGACTTGCCTTCTAAACTTTAAAGTAAGCATACTAGTTGGTTGACCTAGAATTTTCTAGGTCATTATACCATAAAGAAACTAATTTTATTCTTGAATATGTATATATACCATATCTTTTCAAATTATAGTAACATGAAAACCTAAAAACATATGGGAAAAATGTAAAAATTTACCTCTCATTATGTCTTTTAGGTAATAATATTAAATTAACATCTATTTAATAACTATCACCAAATGACATATATTAATTAATACTTATCATAACTAAAAATATTAATTAATAATTAAAATCATAATTATAATCATTACAATATTTTCCATATTTATAAAATTAGAAATATTTGTAAAAAAAAATAAAAGGTGCTATGTTCAAAATATTAACTTCATGGGATGCCATCTACGTTTTTTTATCTATCGCTGGACACTTCACTCTGAAAATTAGAAAAGTGTATTAGTTTAATCGAAAAGAACTAAATATTGTGTTTGAAAAATATATAGGAAAGTTCAACAAATATGATTTTCAGATACCATGAGAACAGTTACATTATTTTGCGCAACTAGGGAATTGATGACATTTTAGGAGAAGTACTCTTAAGTATTTCGTTTCACTCTACTATATATTGTGTACATACAAAACACTTTTATCTATCTTCCCACATGCTCCCTTAAATAGGCAACATCTTGCATTTGCTATTGAGAAAGAAACTATATGCCAGTTAAAACGCTTAACTGGTTTTTGTGATTGTAGTGAAATTCATGTCAGAGAGTCTAAATAGTTATTTCTCCTCTAAAACTACGGATTGTATATATGTGTATATATGTTATTTACTCCGTCAAACTTGTGATACTGATACTGGGCTTTTATTTGTAATCTAAACTACCATATATCTGTAATTCCCCTAACATGAACATTTAGATCTTTATCTCAACATGAATATAAACTCCAAAATATGCAAATATTTATAGTCAATCACACTTTTAATTAATTCCAAATAACTGATTTAACAAATATTCTTAAAATTATCTTAAAAAATTAAAATCAATTATTCAATAAAAAAACATGAAAATACTTTTTTTTAGGGAACAAAACATTTGAAAACACCTTTCACACATTAAAATACTTCCGCATGGGCAAAGAATGAATATGTAAAGCCGATTCCTTGTTTAATGCGTATGTTTTTTAACAAGGGACAAATTCGTGGCGTAGTGTAGAAACGACCACATTCAAATTTAGTTTCCCTCCGATTGAGATAGTAATGACACGTTATTGATTCGTTATGATGTCAGAAAATATTCCACCACTATATGGGACCACTGCGTAGCACGAGGAGGATCAAGGGACCATTATCCGTCATTGTTTTGTTACGATGTCAGAAAATATTTCAACTGTCTTCGTGAAATATTTACTTCGTTAGAAAGATGCTTTCCAAGAACTTATCATTGTTAAACTTTTTCGAGGAACATTATGCAACGTAGATACATGGTTAGTGTTTAAATTTATCATAAAATTTTAATTGAAGAACTGGATCAATAATAAAATTATATTAAGCGTGGTTTCTTATATAATTCAGTTATAAATTTTTAAAATAAAAGGTTTACATGAGGTTAAATTAATAAGGGTGGTTTCTTACATAATTCAGTTATAAATTTTTAAAATAAAAGGTTTACATGAGGTTAAATTAAATTATATATTTTCTAAGATTTAAATTATACCTAAAAAATATGGCTTAAATTAAATTATTTTATTTTCTAAA
>APFE031622287.1:0-17330 GCA_000404065.3 Pinus taeda
TTCTTCGTCCTTCTTCCATTCATCCCTTGCTTCGTTTATCCAATTTGGTTGGATAATAGAAATAGCACAAAACAATGCTTCCACATCCTCATCCTTGAAGTGTCTTCCAATTCAGTAAGGTCGTCATTTCTTAAGTGCATGTAGTATTGCCAACATTTCCTTCTCATAAATAGCTTGCTTGAGATGTAGCAGTAAAAATATCCAATCACCTACATTAAAACATTTTTCACTACGATGTTGATCTACTTGTTGTTTCATTCAATTTTGCACCGAAGTTGTGCTATCCTTTAAAAGTTGGAGAACTTCTTGTTGATGCTCGATGTGATCTTTCACTGCTTGAACCTTTTTCTTCTTGATATGTCCTTCTATCTTTAGAGTTTGAGGAGTGGTAATTTCTTCCAATCCTTTACAATATATGGTCGGATTCATTTTGTGATGCTTGATGTGATCTTTCACTTGAACATTTTTGTTCTTGATATGTCCTTCTATCTTGATAGTTTGAGGAGTGGTAATTTCGACCAATGAATTAAAAGATATGGTTGGATTCATTTCTTCTTTCTCGATGTGATCTTTCACTTCTTGCACATTTTTCTTCTTGATATGTCCTTCCATCTTGAGAGATTGAGAAATGGTAATTCTTGCCAATGATTTACAAGATATGGTCTGATTCATTTCTTCTTTCTCTAGGGTTGGGTCCTGGTGTATATCCTCTTCTTTTGTTGTTTCTTGATCCTTTTCTTCCTCCTCTTCATACTCTATGTAAAATAATTTCTTCTCAGCACACTTATGACCCTTAGTGCATTTGCTATCACAATTGTAACAAAGCCATTTTTCTCTTTTTTATTCCAATTGTTGTGGTGTAACCCTTGTAGGTTGTGGAAGGCTAGAGAGAAACAACACTTCCATCTTTATAGTTGTGAGGGGTAGACTTCCTTGTTGCCATAATTTTACTTTCCATTATGTAACAAAGCTCTTTTACTCTTTCCAATTGCTGTGGTGTTGCTCAAAATAAGGTGTTGCTCTTTGTATCCTTATAATGTGCTACCATTTCCTCCGTGAAAATTGACCACGTAACAAGTTGTTTACGAGAACAAAGCCCTTTATACTATAAAAATTGATCCGGTTCTAAATATGAAGATGAAATACATACCTTTTGTAACAGTGGTACACCATGTAGATCAAAATACTGCTCCATCTGAAGTATCCAATTTACCGGATCCTTGCCATCAAACTTCCTCATCTTGCTTTTTCTTGTTTCTAGAAGCTCGATCTTGAAATGACTATAACTATGTACTTTCTGATCTTTAAGATCTGAAATTGCGAGCTGCAGTAGCCCTCTGTGTCCTCTTTCCAATGCCACCAGTTTGATCCAAACTGGATTCTCCAAGGAAGAGTTATGCCAAATCTCCCACAGTGACCTGATTATAGACTAGTTCAGTAGAGCGAACTTGTATGACGTGCCACGAGTCATAGTTTCGACCATTGGCTCTAAAAAATATATACAAGAAACTACAGTCTTTCCTCTTTCTGTACCTTCTTACGAAATTTCAATCTGATGCTCAGAGAGAAAGTTATGATGATTTTCCCCAGGTCACCTGTTGGGAATGTAATTCAGGTGTCTACAAAAAGACCAACTTCCTCAGATCATATCTCTGCAAATATAGCGCGAAAAGTTTTGAAATTTGGATCCAAGGTTCAGCATGATTTCTTCTCAAATGGTTTTTTTTAGCTTCTGAAACATCGCATAAAAAAAGTTATAGCGAAAATTCCATGATGACCTATTTGGAGCAGCGAAACCCTAGAATCCAAAGCTCTGATACCAAATGTTATGAAACCAACTCAAGAAAAAGATAGAAAGATAGATCAACGCCTTAGAATTTAGCCTCTTCGAGGGGGAAACCTCCTTTATATTATATAAATGAAAAATTCTTGGATGATACAAATGAAAATACCTCCTTTCTATATATAGGAGTCTAAGGGGCCATAATATAATCAGAGCCGACATAACAATAATAATGTAAGGGCACAATAATAACAATAGTGGGCTTCTATGGGGCACAATAGTAACAATATGGGCACTACATGGGTACATCAATATAATAAGGGGGTTGTACTAATAACAATAATGGGTTACACTAGTAGTATAGGGGCCTAACAAGAGTAGATCATGCATCATGGCCAAAAGAAAGAGGAGGATGTCTCAAAAGAAAAAGGGTTTGAATAAGGAAAAGATTCAGTCTATTGCAAATGAAGCGACAAATTCCGAAATCATAGCCAAAACAGTTGTGACACGAGGTAATATGGTGAAAGAATTTTGTAATTATAATTCTGATGATTCTATTGAGTTTGAAGTGACAATGAGGAAGATATTGCTATAATTAAGGCTGAATATGAATCAACAATGATTGTAATAAGGGAATTAGCTGCTGAAGTAGAAAAAATAACCACTACATGAAAAGATCAGAAAATACTTTTGCATATTTATGATGAGAAAGAAAATGGGCTAAGAGAAGAAATCAATGGATTGAAAATTCAGCTTGAGGATGCAAAGAAGATTGATGATGAAATGAGAAAGTAATATAAAGATAAGGAGGAGGAATGTGAGAAATTGGAAGCAGAAGTGATTTCACTAAGGAATGATTTAGAGGATAAAACCACTTCCTCATCTATCAAGTCATATTTCAACACAGACAAAGGACAAACTAGTTTTGTTGCATCCACAAGTATAACCGATGATAGCACTTGCAAAAGTAGTAGGAAAGAGAGCCATCAACACAACCAATGGTCAATAAGGAGCTCAAGGAAGATAATCCCAAGGTGATGCAAAGAAAAACTTCAAGAAGATCATTTTTACCTTTGGGAAATGTGAGGTGCTACATCTTCCAGAAACTCAGGCATATTACAAAAAATTGTAGATCCATGCAACAAGAGAAGTAATGTTAAAAAATATTTTATTAAGAAAACAAGCAAGAAAGATAGCTAACTTCACAAATTTAAGCCAAAACCAGGTATAATGGTCACTTTTATGTTTATTGCTACTCATGCAATGATTTTTGTGACAAGGCTATTGAATGTAGGTTGCATGCAATGAGGAGTAAAAGGAGGATCAAGAGATTCAAATCTTTTACTCCTTTTTTTGGTCATATCAAATTCTACATATGTGATAATCTTGGTCATATGACCAAGGATTGCAAGACTCCAAGACACTTAAGGCCACCTAATCAAAGAATGAATAATACACAAAGTAGGCCAAACAAGATGAAAGTTGGACATCTGCATGTAGGAGAGCAACCGATCAAAGTTTGGAGGAAGAAGGAGCAACAAGGATTGGAAAGAATAATATGAGGCATGCATGGCCTCAGGGGGAGCTATGGTGCATCTTGTTTTTTCATGTAAAATCATTGATGGTGTTTCCATAGCTAGTGAAGTATATGTGAATATATTTGTTTGTTGAGAAGTTGTTTTTGATGAAGCTTATGATTTCATGATGATGGATTTTATTTTTGCTACTAATGATTATATTTGCTAATGCTATTGTGATCAGGATTTGTAATGTAAGAATGAGCACAAATCTCTCTAGAAGGAAGATTGACAAAACATGATGGCACATGTTTAGGGGGAGCACTTTATATGCTTCCAATATTTTGATGGTTTTGATGGCATTATGGCTCCTTGGAGGAGTTGGTTATGCATTTCATGCTATGTTCTCATCCATTGCAGATGTATGTGTTTTGATTATGCATTGATTATATGTTGCCTACATAAATGACATGCAGTTGGATTGCATTCGTATGAGGCCAATTTCTATTGGTTTGATGATATCATGCATGTGATGGTGCCTTGGAGTTTAGTATGATGGTTTCGTATGGTTATAGTTGCTCGCATAATTCACGTTAGAGAATTGAAGCCTATATGGAGAGAATTTAGAAGTTGTTCATGATGGATGATTTTCATGTTGTTGCTGCTACTACATGCAGTGATTTTGATGATTTTCCATGATGGTAGATGATGCCTATATTTCTGAGTATGGTTGTTGATGTGAAATTGTTTTTTTCTTTACATCATTATGGTTGTTGTTGCTGCCAATTCAGCATATTGTAGGTTTTAACCCCGTACAAAAATTACTTGCATACGAATTCAAAAAACAGAAAATAAACAATGGCGAGAGCATAAAACATAAAACAGATATACACAAAGATTTTTCCGTGGATCCCAAAACCGAGACTACTAGATTGAATTTTCATTATATTCCTTTCAATGTTACAATACATATATATATATATTCTTAAGCATCCATAAACCCCAATCCATTAACCCTGGACTAGAACATAACTATAGTTCCCTTGACCGGATCTACAAGATACCATGGACAGAAAACCATCATGCCCAAAACCATGTGCAAAACCCATGCAAAAAACCATAAGTAGGTCCACCCACCTAATATAGGGTCCAAAAAAAATTTCGTGGGCTATCGCCCCCGTCAAACCCCCCAATAGGGTGGGCTACCACCCCCCTGCTATGCCCGACACAAAGAAGGGTGGGATGACCACCCCCCCTCTAACTCCTTGACTTCACAATTGTGTGCTATGTTTCTAATTCATGATGCTACCATATATTGTTGATCATTGATACTATTGCTTTGAGGATTTTCATGTCAAAAAGAGGCTTCATAATGCTGCTGATATATATATTTTGTTGGACCACTATGTATTGTGTGACTGGTCATTGCTACAAAAATTTTGATCTATGGATGTGTAACACCCTCCCCCCACATCTACCCAAGTAACCAGCCGAATGGGGATAACATGTGACGAGAGGTTACTATGGTATGATTTGACTCCCTATGTGTTAGTTAAGGAAGTGGAACTGGTAGAACACATCACACAGACTTTCCACATCAACAATAGAACTCCCAAGAGCCATCCCAACCACTCAGGTAACTAGCCCCCGAGTCTAACTAAAGTTTTAGACCATTAAACCCTTGGACGCTCCCTTGATATGGAAAAGGGTATGTCTGGGAGTCTCCAGACGCACGCACAACATGGGTATGCATGTGACTGGGGACTTTTCTCCTCAACCCTTTGTCCGTGACTCTAGGATATGTACCTCTTTTTCAAGCCCAAAGCCCAGGCCACTACCCATAACTCAATGACAGGTTTAGAAATGAAATTTCACAGTAGAACAATGATACATTTACAAAAACATCAACAAGGACTAGATTGGACCCCTACTAGCCATGACATGCATTTCGTCAAACATGTCACACACATGAAAGCTATAGGTCTTAACAACATAATTGAGCATGTGGGTCTCATACTTATCTGATAATCACTAAGAAGCATTGATACCTCAACACATTAGCTGCAACTTTATCTATTAGGCCATAGATATATTGTTCATTCATTTACAAGCAAAAACATGATGAGAGCCACACATAGCCACTATCATAATACATGCTCACAACCATTAAAATAACAACAAAAATACCAAGGAAACAACAACCATATAATCCACATACAAACCAATATAATACTCATGAATTAACAAGGGGAAATAAACTCATATTAATAATGTAAAGGCCAACCAAGTGTTGGACTTCCATGAACCACCTAACCATAGACATGGCTGAGCCAAATCTCTCTTCAGCCAGTGCCATATGCTAAGTATGAATGTGGTATCTCATAGAACACATCAATCAAAACCATCCAGGGCTTCCAGAGGCCAAACCACCTCAACCCATGAAACAATGATTCCAACTCACTGTAGGATAGCACAAACCATCACCATATTGGTCTCTACCCAAGCCTTCTATGGCTCTAGAGCATTTGTTCCAACCAAGGCTTCCAGGAATAGTAACTCAACCTACAACTGTCGTCGGGTTTCGAGAGCGTTTGTCCAACTAGGGCTTCTAGGAATAGTAACTCAACTCGCCAAGGGATTCCAGAGTGTTTTTCCAACCAAAGCTTTCAATACTAATAAATAAACCCAAGCTATTACAGGGCTTCTAGAGCGTTTTTCCAACCAGGGCTTCCAAGAACTAGTAACCCAATCCAAGCTAAAGGAAACATGAGAACCAACTAGAAAAATAAAGAAATGAACCCACAACACCTTGGATATCAGGGAAATGACAAGGCTAGGAAAATCCATTGTCAATCTAGGCAATCCTCCATGCCAATGACAGATCATGACCAATAAACCACATGCATATTCTATGCATGCCAAAACTAGTGAGGAAAACATACACGCAACTCAGTACTTGCAAGCGAAACTCATTGTAGCTGTTGATACCGATGTCCTCTTGTGCTTTCCTACTCTGCCTTTTTCTTCTTGCTCCAAAACTCCAAGTATGCCACACTCCTCCAAGAGTGCTCCAAGAAACTCTATGTGTCCAAGAGAACGGGAGAGAGAGAATAGAGAGCAAGAGCTCCAAAACTGAATTGACAAAAGTTTGTGAACTGATCATCAGAACCCTTTTATTAATGAGGTCTTTATTTTCTTCATTTTCCTCCTCACATGGAACCTGTGACCTTTCATCTCCCTTTTCTCCTAATTTTCATACTTTGATAAATAAATGTACCAAAATGCCATTTTGCCTTTTCAAAGCCTTTTCCATTCCCTTTGTCAATTTCCTTAGCCATTAATCAACCGTGAGTGATCCCCATCACTATGTTTTTGCCCAACATTCAACTTGGAATACGTGTACCATCAACCATGGTTATTATTTTGCATTTATTAAATTTTTACATGGATTTTTGACAAGGCTATTACAGGATGGTGATTCAAAGAGTCATACACATGTCTATCATGTGATATGTAATTTTTATTATCTTTCTGCCATGAAGGATATATATTTCTTATTACACATATAATGTACTTGTTAATATCATGGTAGTTCAACATACTTTGTAGTGGAATATATGTTTCAACCATGTATTTCATGTATTATTCATGTATACTCTCACACTTATCATGGAGAGACAATATAGAGTCATGTACGCATTGAGAGAGAGTCATGTGAGTCATGGGTCAACCATATATAGACTTATTGATGTAATTATACAATCATGTATAATCATTTTATAATACATGTAATAGGACCGTGAAGCTCTCGACTTTGTTTCATATCATTTGGTCATAGTCATTGATCCATGTGGAGTAGCCTCTTGCATATGACAAGGAGACATTGAAAACTATATATATCAGTTTACATTCAACTATGGAGTTGTTTGAATTTAGTGGAGTATGGTTGGTCATACTGTTGTGACCTGTCATCATGCATGTGTTGCTTCTAGATAGACATTGTTGCTGTTGATATATGATTTTTCTACTGTTGGAGAGTACATTGTGGAGAGGATGTATTTGATGTTGTTATTTTTGAGTTGGTTGGATATATGTTGCTACTGATATGGAGTTAATTAGAGCTGTTGCTGCTAGCTGGTCACATTATGTTTTTACTAATATATGTTGGTGATTTGATCTGCTATTACTATTATGACATGGATTATGTTGTTGTTGCTTTAGGGGAGAGAGAATGTGTTTCAATTATTGCTGCTGGTGATTATTGTCATTTTGCCTTGGGAGTGAGAGAATTTATTGCTGCTACTAATAGGAGATGTATACTGCTGCACTAGTGTGTTGTTGATTGGGCATAACTTATGTCCAGGGGGAGTTTAGTTCACATAATTTTTAGGGGGAGTGTTGTTGTTATTTTTATCTTTTAGTCTTACACTCCATTATTCATCACCTGCGTATGGATTTTGAGTGGATTTGATTTTGTTGATGGAGCCCATTGCTTATAGAGGAGCATATAACATTTTTCCTTGACATGTTTAACCCTTTGCCATTGATTTAAAAGGGGGAGAATGTGAGGATGAAGATCTATTTCAGATGACTGTTTTAGTTGGGGTTGCCATCAATGACAAAGGGGGAGATTATTGGCATTGATGTGTGTTGTAGTGTTGCAAATGTGTTGTTGGTTGGCATTGATGTTAGCCTGGTAGCATGGGTTGCAGGTGGCTTGTACATGGTTGTGTATTTCATTGGTTTTGGCACGTATAATAACATGGTGATGTGAGGATGGAGCAGTGATTTGCAAGTGTTTCATATAAAGTGTGATCAAAGGATGTCATGGTCCTCATGATCATGTTGTTGTTGAGTTGGATTGTGGTTGTTGCACTAGTTTGGAGGGCTTCCCATGATGATCAATTTTGTAGATGAGGAGTTGTATTGGATATGTGATGATCTTCTTGATCATGTTGCTGCATACATGTGTTGGTGGCTGCAACAAGAGTTAGAGTTGAGGAGACTTGTTGATTAGGCCTTTGTGTCCCAGATTAGGTATTTCATGTTGATGATGTTATACATTGAGATTGGAGAGGATTTACAAGTGTCAGTGAATGTTTGATATGCTGATACAGGTGTTGGAGGATGTGTGACATGTTCAGGAGTTGGATACTGATGGCATAGTCATTGTGGAGAAGATTGATGGCGCAGGTGCTAGTATGGTTGTTGGTTGGCATCCAAGTCAACCTAGTTTGACTTATGATGATGATAGTGATGTGGCAATGACTTGGTGAAGTGTTGCAAAGGTGAAAGTGACTTGCAGAGGTTCTACAGAGGCTTGTCAAGCTCTGCAGGAAGTTTGGGCAGGTTTTGAGCTAAGGAAATATGACTTTGACCATCCTCCACCCCATTCGCATGGATGATGCATCATGAGAGTAATTGAAAATCTCCAGTCGTTGGGAGACAGGATTGTGCAAGCGAATGAGGAGCTACAATTGAGTTTTTCCAGTGTTTTGCATGTGACCAAGCTTTTTTAGGAAAATCTCTTTGCATTCATCGCACAACTCAGTAAATTATGGTATTGTGGAGATTTTCTTAATCGAATTTTTTTGGCATATGGTCATAAAAGATAATGGAGCCTCCAGAGGGTGATAAATTTTGAAAATATCAAAAGGTTAGTGGAGTAAGTGATTTGAATTTTTCAAGAAGCCTATCTCAACCAAATCTGAAGCATGTGAAAAGAATTGTTGAGTGGTCCATAACCTGTAGCATTTACTAAGTTAATCAACACAAAAAAATGATGAATAGAGGAAGGAGAGTCTATTTGGTTAGTTGATTGAGTGTGTGATAACATGCCATTGTGAGGGCATTGGGAGTGAGTAGAGTTTCAACATCTGCTCACATAGTTTTGCAGTGTTTTTATCAGAATTGTATATGCATATTTCAGCGATGATTTGAGGAGAATTTCATAATCTTATGACTTGCAGAGTAGAGAAGAATTGGTAGCTTGTGGTCTGTTTTAGAGCAGTGTTTTGGTGTGAGAATAAGTGAAGAATTTCCCTCCTCTGGGTCAGAGTTTTGATTCAGATTTTATGTATAGAACGATGGTGCTGTTGGGCTGCTCATGTTGACTGAATTGAGAACCTAGTTTGAAAATATATGAAACATGGTTCACATGGAGGAAGTGAAGGAACAAAGGCTTCAGAGTAGACAATGATTTGGCGGGTTCAGTAGAAGAAACAAATTTCTCCATCCAATAGAGGTTGGATAGTCCAATGGTATTTGGGAAAGGATCATTGGTTGTGGGAGCTTCCATCAGATGGTAGTCCATAGATCCGTGAGAGAAACAAATTTCTTGTCTGATAGGTGCCAACATGCTGTGAAGGAAGTTGAGTCTTTCGGCCTGTGGGTGTAAGCTAATCCATTTAAAATTTGTTTAGCAGATTGATAAAATATTTTAGCAACATAACAACAACAGGGTGGTTTTCTCTCGAAATGGTTTCGCCATAAATACTTGTGTTCTTATGAGTGCATGGTTGTTTTGCTGTTTCTCATTTTTATTATTTTACGAGTTACTGTTTCTTTCGTATATTGATAAACTAATATGGTGGATGTGTGTGGCTATTTGATATTGCGGTAAGAAGTTTTAAAATTGATATAAAGGCCATCATTATTGATTCACCCCCCCTCTCAGTAGTGATCTAGCTTCCAACATGAATGCCATATATTCTATACATAATAAATGGAAAAAATAGTAACAACAATAATTTTATATGGTTGTTGTTTGAGCTATAGATTTAGGTAAAGAACATTGGGAGAAGGTTATCTATTCTATAAATAGTAAATGAAAAAATATTAGTGACAACAATAATATTGTATAGTTGTTGTATGGGTTATAGAGTTAAAGAATCATAGAAGAAATTTGATAACATTAACAAATTGTGTTTGGTAAAACAATTATGTATTAAAATACAAACTAATTATTCTAAGTTTAAAAAGAAAAAAACATTACCAAATTTAATCAAAAAAATTTAAATAAATACAAATAAAATTTATTTTTTCCCTGGGGAGAAATCGTAATTTTCTATTAATTTGGAAAATTACATGTTGTAAATGCCTATGGTATATGCGGTATTTTGTGGCCATAGCCTTCAAAATATATAGGTATGTACATAAATTACCCACTAAGGGTATACAATCACAATTCTGTAAATGTTTATGCAAAAATAAAAAAAAATTATATAGTGCATAGATAGCTGATACGTACAGCAAAAAAATACTGTAAAATTAGGGCCTATCGGCCCTCTGCTGTAGCTGATTGATGTAGGGCCTATGATAATACTGAAAACACTCTGCCTCCCTCTATTCTTGTATTAACCATAGACCTCTGGGTTGGTTTGAGGCCTCCTTGGAAAGTTGATATGCAATTTGGTTGCGCTCACTATAAATGTGGAGACAAGAAATATGTTCAAAATGAGATTTTAATTTCAAGGCATCATCCAATATGTTTCTAAGAGTATGCACATAACATGCAGATGTGTAATTTGAACCAATTTATGATGATTTTGGAATCCCCAAATATCTGAATTTGTCTATAGTCTTGTGCCAAGGCAAAATGTAGTAAGTGTCCAAGCGAGACGAGTTCTGTGAATTTGTTTTTGACAGCACCCAAACCCATGCAAATACGAAAAAAATGGTTGACTAATAGGTGAAGTAATATACCCCCCCACATCCCTAATCTTGAGTAGATCCATTAAAATAGGCCCAAGGTTGATTATGGTTGATGGCTTCAGGTGTAATAGTATGAATAGGTGGAGGGTCATCATAATTGGGCACCTCATTAAAGTTATTGATAATCTGAGCAATAACTAATGGCCACCAAATTCGCATGTTGTTGAAGATGATACGATTCTGACTTAACCAAGTATGCCGATAGATAATTAGTGGGAGATTATGGCTTTTCATATTAGTGGAAGCCGCCCACCAATTGTTCCATGCCTCCATGATATTGCGCCCATCCCATTGTTGTGTGATTTCTAGAGAGGAGAGGACTTGTTCCCATATGTGTCGAACGATTGTGCAAAATAGGAAGAGATGCTCATTTG
Organism: Pinus taeda; assembly: GCA_000404065.3. Taxonomy (NCBI): domain Eukaryota; kingdom Viridiplantae; phylum Streptophyta; class Pinopsida; order Pinales; family Pinaceae; genus Pinus; species Pinus taeda. The sequence goes on from APFE031622287.1 coordinate 11,388, forward strand.
ATTCCTCGACCTGTTGGCAGATGACACACCAGGTCAGAACATAGTGGGATTGCTTCATCAAGTTTATGCCAGTGGGTGTTTTATTCATAATGACATTCCACATAAAGAGGCGTGTTCGTGGGGGCGCCTTAAGTTTCCAAAGAGATCTCCACCACCCCTCTAGAACAGGTGGATTGTGCGCAACGTTTATGATGAGTTATCCTTCCTTGGGGGAGTATACTCCATGTGCTGCAAGTGCCCACATGAGCTCATCTTCATCATTTGATATGCGGACATGTGATTCAGACAATGCATTGATGTAACCCTCCCATTCTTGTAGCCACTAGTCAGGGATATCAAGTGTGGCTGTTGATTTCCAAGCCTGCATGAAAATAATGGAGTTCTCCAAATCCCCAATATTTGTAATCGTAATGATGCCCTTGTCATTTAGGAATACAATACGGTTCGGTGGGAGGCGATACATATTGCCACAACTAGTCCATCGATTTGAGCTAATGCGAACTAATGTACCGGCTTTAATGTGCCAAGTGAGGCCATTCCTGATCGTACGAAGAGTGTGAAGTACAACCTGCCAGATAATTGAAATACCATGTCTGTTCTAAGTAGGGAGTCAAATCCATTCCATAATGTGAAGCAACCAAATGTATATATTTAGTATCACATCAGTCCACAGGCTTCTAGATTTTAGTAGGAGCCATCCCAATTTGGAAACCAGGGCATATATGAAGGCTGGAAGATCTTTGAGACCACATCCCCCCATTTCTTGGGTAATGCAATATGACTCCATCTCACCCAGGCGAATGAGTTCCCCTCCTTGTGCCCATTCCAAAGGAATTTGCAACAAATTTTTTAGATTCTCGAGAGAATACCTTGAGAAATCCATGCTAAGGTCATCCAGTAAACAAGAGTGGCTTTCAATACAGATTTAATAAGCACCAACCTCCCTGCTCTGGATAAGAAATGATGATTCCAATTTAGAAGTCTTTTCTCCACCTTAGCCACCATCTAGATCCCGTTTGCTATTTTGTACCCATGGGATTTGATGTAGAACCCTAGGTATTTAAGTCCATCTACCAATTGGTGACTTTGAAAAGGAAACTTCAGATATGCAAATCAGGTTTCCTGTGTAGAGCATGCCGAGAAAGTAATGGTAGACTTTGGCCTGTTTATTTCCATCCCATTGGCAACACTGAAAAGTAACATGATATCATAGAAAGTAGTGAAGTCCCAGATGCCACTGCTGAGGAAGATTAGCACATCATTTACAAATAGACGATAAGATATTGCACATTGATCAGTGATCTTAAGTCCCTGTAGATGCCCTTCTCTTCTTTCGTGCATAATCATCCTGCTTAGGCCTTCCATAACAAGAAGAAAAAGTAAAGGAGAGAGTGGGCATCCTTGTCTAAGACCCCTCTCAACATGGAAGAAATTGGAGGCAAACCCATTGATAAGAACATTGAAAGGGACAGAGGAAATACAACACATGATCCATTGAATGAAAGTGATAGGGAAACTTAGATGAGTGAGAAGCATTCTTAGATAGAGCCAACTGACCCGGTCAAAGGCCTTGGAGAGATCAATTTTGAGGATGGCTCCTTTTAGATGCTTTAATTTGATGGAGTGGAGTGCTTCCTGAGTAGTATTACTGGCTTCATGAATCTATTGGTTGTGTAGGAAGGCAAATTGCTTAGCTGAGATATTGGCAGAGAGAATAGGCTTGATACAATTGGAAATGATTTTGGCTATAATCTTGTATAAACAATTGCAGAGGGAGATGGGTTGGAAGTCATTGAAAGATTGAGGAGAATAAACCTTGGGGATAAGGGCAATGAAGGTGGAGTTGATTGCCTCATAAATGCGACCCAAAAGTCGACATTCCTCCACAATCTTGAGAAGGTCCATGCTTATAATCTCAAAAAAGGCAAGATAGAATTCTACTGATCATCCATCTGGTCCGGGACATTTATCCTTTTTGAACCATTTAAGAGTACTTTACAATTCCCCCATAGTTACTGGCTTAGTGGGGTCTTCTGATGCATCAAGGTCTACAAACTGAGGGAAGAGTCCAATGATGTGGATAATTTTGCAAGTGAGGTCCCTAGGTGGTGCCTTGAAAAGATGTTGGAAGTGAGAGCTTCCTAGATGAGCCAACTAGTGAAAGGTATGTGCAAATTGACCATGTTTAGTAGGCATCTTCCAAATAGTATTACAAGCCCATCTCCCTTTAGAAAAATTGTGGAATAATTTAGTATTGTCATCCCTGCCTTTAGCCAGATGGCTATGCTTCTAAGTCTCCAAGTCTCCTCTCATTCTTGAAGTATTTTGGACCTCTGGTCCTCAAGATCGATGAGAGTAGATTTAGCTTCTGCTGATATGAAATCCCATCCCTGCTCATCTAGAGGATCAACAAGCTTATCCTCAATAGAGCAGAGTGTCTGATCATCCCGAGCACCTTTGGATTTTTCCCATTGTATGGAGAGGCTTTTAAGTTCAATGAGGTTTCGACAAAAACCTTATGCCAAAGTCTGCCCTTGGGAGGGAGGGTGAGCTCTGCAATAATTAGTGACCAATTTATGATAATCAAGATCCATCATCCAGGTTGAGTTGAATTTGAATGGTGCTCTGTGTTTTTGAAAGGGGCCTGCTAATTCCAGATAGATGGGGGAATGGTCAGAGAAACCCCCAGAGCCAACCCATTGACAGTAATTTTTCAGGGTGCCAAACAAGTCCTCCTTGATGAGAAAACGATCCAATCTCTGACCCAAAGCAGCATTGTCAATCCTTCTATTATGCCATGTCGGTTGCTTTTTGTTCATGGGAACATCAATCATTTGATGTAGCTCCAGAAGATGTTCCATATAATCAGATAGGGGATCCTATTGAGCATTATGTCCCCAGGATTCCTCATGACCAATCATGAAGTTGAGATCTCCACCCATGATAATATTATTGGAATTAGTCAGGGAAAGATGCATTAAATGGTTCCAAAAATTGACATCGATGATTCAGAAATCCATGCCATCTCCAAAGAGTATATATCCATGCCAATAAATCTAGCACCCCCCCAAGCTGTGATGAGATTGATAGAGCAAGTATTTATACCAAGAGCTATAACCCCAGATTTATCATTGACATCAAGGGCATGAAAACACCAGCTAGGCTTCATCGAGTGCAGAATATGAGTGACCTGCTCTGCCTTCCCTAGGGTTTCTTGTAAAAAGATGATGTGAGTCAGCTTTGAATCCAGAAGTCTCTTTAGGGCTAATTTTTTAGCAGGGCTAGCCAAACCTCTGTAGTTTAAGGACAACCACTTCATGGATGAATTCAGGGAAGGGTGTTCTTTTCTCTAAGAACCCTATCAATGGTGTATTGTATGCTTAGGGCCACATCTGCCCCAACAAGGAGTATAGCTCTCGAAATCACTGATGGACGCCCCCGAGGGATCTTGGTCACTTTAGAAGGGGGAATGAGACCAATTCCAGAAGGCTCAGATGGAAGAGATAACTAGGAACAAATATTATATGGATGTGAAGGAAGAGATTAAGTGGATGGCTTCAGGGATGAGATGGTGGCTACACAAGTAATTGAGGCATGGGTAGTGGAGAAAATAGAGTAAGGAAGGTCCAACGGGCAAGTGAGAGGGGCAGTAGACATGAAAGAAATGGATGCAAATGAAACATTTAATTGTTGTGTAGTGAAAGATAATGAAACAGAGGATTAAAGAGGAGAAAGAGTACCCGAGGAGAGAGCAGTCACTGTAGCAGTTTGAGATCTCGTCATAGGCATAGATGGAGGCCACAGAGAGACATAATTGATCAGCTGTGTAGTACCCCCGTTTGTAGCCATTAGAATGGTACCGCGAGGAGTCTTTTCACCCACTAGATATGCCTCAAGATTTGGAGCCTCTGTGCCTTTAATAGGAGATGATGATGTCGAAGATACTAAGGGGTAGTTTTTATACAGTTGCCCGATCTTATGAAACCTTCTACATCTGAAGGGCACCCCTTTGTAATCTAAGATTTTTATATGGGTGAAATGATTCCAATGAAGTGTGATCTTCTCTTCCAGTCCCTTCCTGGTATCAGGATGTGAGCCAATGATTTATTGCCTAATGAGGAATAAGACTTATCATAATCCAAATAGGTGCCCAGGGCATTTCCAATGCGAGTAAATATATCCTCTGACCAGAAATGCAGTGGAAGCCCAGGTAAGCGGACCCAAATCGGTCTGGTACCCAATTTCTCTGGTTCTGGATCGAAGAGAGGGCTCCATCTCTTAAGTAGCACATGTGCCATTTCGATATGCCAAAAGCGAGAAAGTATTCATTCAGTGTATTCTTCCCCATGGAAACTAATAGAAAACTAACCTCGCACCAACGTAGTGATAGTTGGAAGTTCCTTAAGTAGATTGCCCCATATCTCCAAAGCCTAGAGGTGAAGACGCTCTGACGAATATGTTCTGCCCCTAACACGACCCACCAGTACCCTATTCGTTGTGTCCACCACTTCACCCATAGTGACTCCTTCCCTAAAACAGAGAGAGAGGTCCTTGTGCGATGCCTTGATACACTTGTTCTTCTTTTCCTTGCTTGAAGGTCAGCCGTCAGATGGTCCTGAAAGGGATCCCGAGTACCTTGAGAGTCTGCCTGCGGTGAGAGAGAGTTATTCTGAGGGTTGATGACTGGAATGTCAAAAAAACCTGAGGAGATAGCAGTTCGTCGCATAGCGGAAGTAGGGTTAGAGATGATGTCCATATTAGAAGGTTGGACAGGGAAGCTTCCAACTTGTGCAAACCCTAATGAAGAGGATGGGTGGACAAGGAGGGTTTCAGGGTTGCATCAGGTGATTGGGGATCGAAATATGGGGAGGGTGCTATGCAGGAAACCAAAAGATTGAGGGTGGAAGGTGAGAGTGGAGGGAAATTGAGCCTTGATGAGGCAACAAAGAGAGATGAAAGCAGTTCGTAGGGCACAGACGGTCTGGGAACCACACTAACTGTACTGTCCTATCTAGGGTGCTAGACTAGGCTATATTTATTATTGATCAGGGTGCATAGACTTAGAGACATGCGTCTAAAGTATATAGACATAAAGGATTATTAGCTAAGTCTAATCTACCTATTTACAACACTGTCATTCAATACGCTGTGTATCAAGATTCAATTCATTTATCAAACTAAAACGCTGTGTATCACTGTAAACCAAGATTTTAATCCCCTTACAGAGATATCATGCATAAAACCCCTGTTCAGCAAATACTCAGCATTCATTAACAGTCATACAAGATAAAAATATATGGAAATCGTAAGCATAAGAGTTCATGACATTGCTTTACAAGACAACAAGGGATCGAATCCCTTACAGGATACGATTCACGATCTCAGTGATGATCTATTCAAGCACATTCATAAACATAAATCATACGCATATCATAAACATAAACCAATTCTAATCATTGCGCATATTTAATACCCTAAGCTGTAAATGAAAGGAAACAACAATAGTATACCACGTTACGCAGGGCTCGTCCGCGTTCCAGAGGTATACTGGACTGTTATCACGTAATTATCAAATCAACGCAAGAGATTGTGACTGCAACGATGTCCTTAATATTAAATTCAAAACTCTGTTTTTGAAACGAAACAATGATAATGATAAAACTGACTGACTATCCAGAACTGTCTTTACATATGGTTTTACAACCCTTACATTTCGAAAACGAATGTACATTCATGATGTGGTTGTTGCCGCTTTTACCATGTCGTGATTTTTGAAAATGTTTCTATCCTAAACTGATTTCAAAAAGGAAACAAAACTAAATCAATTTAGAATGCGTGTTGTTGCTGCCTTTGTCGCCAACATGCCATAGTTTGACCTTCGTTGACCGCGCATGTAGGAGGGTCGATTCTGTTGTGGGATAGGTGTTCGTCCATGCTTGGACA
>APFE031622289.1:0-44523 GCA_000404065.3 Pinus taeda
CATTGCGTCCAAAAAACATGTGCGAAAATCATGCACAAAACCATAGGTGGGTCCGCCCAACCTAACATAGGGTCAAAAACCAAAATTTTCCGAGGCGCGGGTACCCCTCAAACCCCCTGTTAACTATGTGGAAAGAATATAACACAACCCAACAAGACTGGGCACTTGAATGGGCTTGACTGTGTATTTATTTGGGCTAGTGATTGGATGACAAGTTTCATCGTCTTATTGGCTTGTGTATGGTGTTTTTTATTGGTTCATTGGTTATTGTGTTGGACCAATGAGGGAGAGCCATGTGGGCCAATCAATGGATGCCACATGGCCTCCACTCGTTTGTGTAAAATTTTGGTATGAGGCCAAATTTCCTCCATAGGATTCAAAACCATGACCAACAATCTGTCAGCAAAGCCCTCCACCGAACCGCCTATCTTGTTCCTTGTTAACCTAGGGTCACGAATCATATATAAAGTTTAATGTTGGTGTGCTTGGGGGAAGGGCGGGCTAAGCCTTAGCCCTTTATATCAGCAAAGCCCTCCACACCAAACATCTCATGTGACCAGGAGTGTGACAATCTTCAACTTCACCCCCAACAAATGTTAACCAAACCTAACTCCAACTACAGTTCGAGTGGAAGTTAGAAAGTGGTGGGATCAGTTCAAACCAACCCTGCATCTAACAACCCATAATGCACAATGTGGCACATTTTTAACGGTTCATGGGCCGACATAGTGCATTTAAGGGTTCGACAAATTGCACCTGAACCGTGGGAATCTCGCTGGCATTGGGAAAAATTGTCGCTCCACGTGGTCATAAAAGGTAGATTTTGTAGAACATATAGTATACGAGTGTGAATTAGAGGATAGTTAGCAAAAAAATTGTTCTAGAGAATAACTCAATCATTTTTTGAACTTTTTGAGTGGAACAAGAGACTAACTAAGGGTTGTTTACTGTTTTGGAGCCATTGGAGACAACATTTTTGCATTTTGAGCATTGTAAAGCCATGAAAACACACTTTTGAGCACTTAATGAAAGAGGCTCTACATTGGAAGCTGGACCAGGAGATGTAGCCCAAGAGAGGGGTGAACTCCTTTATCATGTTTTGTGTTATGTGTTTCATATATGGTTATTTGTCTCTACTTGGCTATAAAATTTGGTTAAAAAACACTTGTTTATGTGTTTAGTAAATTGATCCATTACCCAAAACACATATAAAATTTCACTAGAAATTTGTTCAAATCTTCAAGTTTTCAATTACAGATCAGATCTGGATATTATTAGGTACACATTAAAGAAGAGGACATCTACAAGACTTCTTTTCAGACTAGGTATGGGAATTATGAGTTTGTTGTAGTTCCATTTGGTTTGACTAATGCTCCAACTACTTTTATGTGCTTGATGAATAGTGTGTTGCGTCCTTATCTGGACAAGTTTGTTATTGTATTAATTGATGACATCTTGATATATTCTAAGAATGAGGAGGAACATGTTGAACATTTAGTAGCGGTATTGAGATTATTGAGAGAGCATTAGTTGTATGTTAAGCTCAATAAATGTAGTTTCTTTCAGACATAGGTAACTTGGGGCATGTGGTCTCCAAGGAAGGTATAACAGTGGATCCAGAAAAGATAAGAGCTATCATGGAATGGGAAGCTCCTTGAAATGTGGAAGAGGTAAGATCATTTATGGGGTTAGCAGGTTACTATAGGAGGTTCATCAAGAACTTCTCTTGAAGTGCATATCCTATTACATCACTGCAAAGGCAAGGTAATAAATTTGAATCGACAAAGGGATGTGCAACAAGTTTTGAGTAGCTAAAGAAATTGTTGACAAATGCGCTAGGGTTAAAGATTACAGATTCAGACAAAGAGTTTGTGGTATCTACAGATGCTTGCAAGAGAAGACTTGTTGGAGTATTTATGCAAGAAGGACAAATGGTATGTTATGAATCAAGGACACTGAATGAGCATGAGCAGAATGATCTGACACGTGATCTTGAGTTGGCATCGATCATGCATGCATTGCAAATGTGGAGGAACTATCTTCTTGGTAGGAGGTTCGTGTTGATGAGTAATCTGTTGAAAATAGCAACAAGAAATGATAAAAATAGAAACCAGAATATTCCAATTTTAATTTGTCCTTGAATTAAAATTGTGAATTAAAATCGAATTTAGTCTCACCAACTGCTTGGAAATAATTAATTAATTCATTATGGATTAATTAGTTGGAGAAATTCAAGCTAGAAGTCTTTCTAAAGTCATGCAACAATTATCCCTTAAATTAAGGAGATTATCCCTTAATTAAAGAGATTAGATTGAGTTATATTTGAGTTGTAATTAGTTAGCTCAGTTTAATGAGTTAAGTCCAGTTAAATTAGTTCCAAACTGGTTGAGGAACTAATTGTGAGTTATTAGTCAGTTGATGCATGCATGCACTCAACCAATGTACTCCAGATAACTGAAGATTCCCTCATCAGAAACTCATGCATGTATATCTTGAGAAATACCCAGTTGAGTTAAATGTCAAGGACAATGTACTATTAGTTGCATGTGTTTTCCTATAAAGGAAACTCCTGCATGTAGTCAAGGTAAGGTTCCTTGAGGATTGTGCAGTTCATACCAGGTGTGAGATCAGTGTGAGAGATTAGTTTTCCACTTGGTTAGAGAAGATCATCCCAGAGGAACAACGCAAGGAAATAGGAGCTTGGAGGGTAGAGGAGAAGGCTTGTGAGAAGCCAGGTTTGCCTGTGAGCATCCAGGAGGATTGTACTAGAGTTGGATAGCTGTGAGAGCTAAGGGTTTGTATAATTCTAATGTATTTCCACCTTGTATGATAATACAGATAGTGGATTTTTTAGCTGAGGCTTTCCCTTGAGTATTTTCATGTGTATTGTGTATTGATTCTTCTTCTTCTGGTTATATGTGTTCAGCTCTGATTCAACTCGATCTTTAAGCATCCGCAAGTTGATAGTAGAAGTAGATTATAGTATTTTGCTTTAGTATATTGCATTATCGAGATAACCTACAATTAGATTTTCTACAGAGGTCTTAGAGCGATATTTGTAGAGAATTTGCAGAATTTCTACATGGTATCAGAGCTAGCTAATCTATAGAGAAATTTCTACACGATCACAATGGACTGAGGTTCCTGTTTGACCAATCGAACTTGAATGTTAGGAAATCTAGATGGTTGGGCACGATTAGTGAATTTGACTTCAAGATTAGGTACATCAAAGGTAAAGAGAACAGGGTTGCAGATGCTCTTAGTAGAAGTGTATAGGTAAATCATATAGCAACTATGAGGTCTTATGGGATACACTTACATGATCAGATCTTATAGGCAGGACAATAGGATGATAGGTACATGGAGCTTAGGCACAGGTTACAACAGGGTATAGGTGATCAGGATGTGGACTATTGTCTCACGGTAGATGGGTTGGTCAGATTTAGAGACAAGATATATGTGCTAGACAACAATGAGCTCAAGAAGCTTATCTTGAGGGAGTTTCATGCTAAACCATATTCAGGTCACATAGGATATCAAAAAACATTGATAGTGGTGAAGAAGTTCTATTATTGGCCAAATATGAAAAAGGACGCGGTAGAGTTTGTGGCTAGGTGCTTTGATTGTTAGCAGGTAAAGGCAAAGTGTAAGCTTCCAGGTGGATTACTATAGCCTATTCCGGTTCCAGAGTGGAAATGGGATTTCATTTCTATCAACTTCATCATAGTCTTGCTAAGGACATCTAGATAGCATGATTCTATCATGGTTGTGGTCGACATGTTAATAAAGGTAGCGCACTTCATTCCAGTGAATTCTACTTATTCAGCTAACAATGTAGCATAGGTTTTCATCAGAGATGTAGTGAGGCTACATGGTGTTCTAAGGAAAATTATGTCAGACATGGATGTTAAGTTCACTTTTATATTCTAAAAAGAGTTGTTTGTAGGTATGGGTACAAAGTTGGCCTTTAGTACAAATTATCATTTGTAGACAAATGGATAGGAAGAGAGGGTCAACACTATTTTAGAGGACATGTTGATGATGTATGTGATGCATCAACAGAAGAGATGTGAGTACCTTTCATTGGTTTAGTTTACTTACAACAATGGTATTAGGAGCCATTGAGGATGATTCTATTTGAGGCATTGTATGGGTGGAGTTGTAATACTCCCATCAGTTGGAGTGATCCAGTGGACAAGGTGTTGATAGGATCGAATGTGTTGGAAGAGATGGAATAGGAGATGCAGGTAATCAAGAAGAATCTAAACACAACACAAGACATAAATTTTTTTTATGCAGATCGTAATAGGTTGTCCACGAAGTTCTAGGTTGGAGAGCAGGTGTACTTGCGCATCAAGACAAAGAAGAGCTTCTTGAGGATTGGATCATGTGCCAAGATGGCACATTGGTTTTGTGGACCTTTCAATATTTTTGAAAGGATTGGACTAGTAGCCTATCGACTTGCACTACCTCCAACAGTGAAATTCCATGATGTTTTCCAGGTGTCATTGCTTAAGAATTATGTTAAAAATGTTGATCATATTATTGACTGGTCTATATTGTAGGTGGAGCCAGAAGGATAATTCCAACTAGAACCTCAGTTTATTTTGTAGAGAAATATGTGCATGCTCTGGAACCGAGCATTCGGGCACATTAAATTGCAATGTAAGCATTTGGGCCTGATGAAGCTACATGGGAGATGGCATATCATATGCAGGTTATGAATCCTTTTATATTCGTTGGTTGAGCGAATGTTTTTGGTACATGTTTTGGTGTGATGCTTTGGTATATGTACATATGTATATGGATGTAAATACCACCATGAGTTGTGTTATAAAGCTCCAATAAGCGGTATAGGTGTCATGTCATTATGGTTTTCATGTTGTTATGTTGGTTTGCTTCTCAACAAGTTGATCATTGTAAATGCCACAACATGCTAAGTTATAAAGTTCCATGGGTAGTATGATTTTCTTTCATTGGTTTTGTTGATTGTAGGTGTCATTGAACACTGAGGATAGTGTTCCTCCAAGGAGGAGGGTTTTGTAACAACCCTTGTCAAAATTCCGTGTAAATAAAGTTAATAAAGGAAAAATAATAACCAAGGTCATGGGACACTTATTCCAAGTTGAATGTTGGGCAAGACATCCTAGTGTGCGTGTTCATGTGGTTTATTATGGCTAAGGAAATTGGAAAAGGTAATGACAAAGGATTTGGAAAGGCATTAATTGGAATATTATTTATGAAAATAATGGAAATTAGGAGAAAATGAAGGTGAAAGGTCACAGGTTGCATGTGAGGAGGAAAATGAAGGAAAATAATGGAAAATGAAGAAAATAGAGGCCTCATTGATAAAAATGCTTCTTAGGATAAGTTTACAACCTTTTGTTAGTTCAGTTTTGGAGCTCTCTCTCTATTCTCTCTCTCTCTCTCTCTCATTCCTAATAGATGATAATGAAACTAATGTGATAATGCATCAATGCTTCTTTATGAATATCAGATAAATATGAGACCCTTGTGCCCATATCTATTGGTATGATCTATAAATTCCATAATTGTGACATGTTTGACGAAATGCCTGTCATGGATAGTAGGGGTCTAGTGAATTCATTGATCAAATGTTTGCATTAGTAACCTTGTTTAAGTGTTATTTATTGTTTCTGAAGGTTTCATGAAGTTCTGGGCAGTGGCCTAAGTCCTAGGTCTGAAAAGTGGCTCAGAATCTGGGGTCGTTGGCTCTGAACTGGCTAAAAAAGTCCCTAGTCATTGGCATGTCTTGTTGTGGGAGCGATTGGAAGGCCTCAGTCACATGCATTGCTTGTTATGGGAGTAGACGATGGTCCATATCAGTAAAATTTCAAGTTTCCTAGGGGGTTGGTCACCTGGAAGGGTTGGTTGGCTCTTGAAAGTTCTTTAACATGTTTGAAAGGTTAGTTTGGTTTAATTTCATTGATTCCACTTCCTCAACTGTACATTAGGAGTTGAATCACATCATAGTAGCCTCCCATCACATGTTTACCCTAGTGGTTTGGTTAGCTTGGGTAAATTTTGGAGGAGGGTGTTACAATTGTCTACTTATCATGTGGCACTTTGATCACCTTTTATGCCTTGTTTTAAAAGGGGCATATTTTCACATCCAAATTTTATTTCTAGTGCAAATTTTTTTAAACAACCTAGTTTTTTAAGAGTTTTCCAACTAGATAGTGATTTTCATCTTTTGTATCCATATTATCTATATATTTAATATGGCTACTACAAGTGAACTTTTGCTTACTATTAAGAACCACTTATCATGCAAATCCCATATGGAGGATGTAGTAAAAGGTAGAGAATTGTATTGGATCACCTTGGGAAATTTAATATCCCCCACTAATGCTAAAAATGAATCCAAATGGGATAATAAGAATGATGAAGCATTGGGATAAATTGGAGTTTTCATTTATCCTAATTTATTGTTTAATTTTCAAAAAATTAATTGACTTGGATGAATATTGGAATAAGCTAAATAAAGCTTTTGGCCAACATAATTGTTGTCCTCAATTGCCTTGATGTCATTTTCTCTTCTTTGCAGTGATTGTGGTTGATTATCTTCATTTCCATGGTTGTGACAATATTTGAGAACTTGAACATAGCTATTAGGTTATTTGTCGTCAACTTTCTTAATGCTTGTCTCTCTTCCATAATCAAGACCAATTTTAACGATGGGAGATCTCTGAACACTTAAGATTTCATCTAATTTCTCGGATCCTTTAACTAATCTTAGATTTAGGTTGATATGAGTTTGGTTCTTTTCTAATTCTTTTCTAATTGAGACAACTTCTTCCTCTATCTTCTCACATTCCTTCCCTTTCTCTTTTAGTTGTTCTAAAAGAGTGTCTTCAGTCATATTGGCTTCCTCCAACTCCACCTTTAGAAGAAGAAATGGTGAGTCTTCAATTTCATCCTTTTCTTTTTCATATTTCATTGAAAAATCTTCTTGTTGCTTGTTCTTTTTCCCGATCTTATATATTTCTTCTAAGACACTAACTAGTTCTTCTTCCATATCTACTACAACTTCTTATTCATCTAATTCATAATCATATTGCCCTTCATCTTTGGTTTCAATATCCATGAGCATGAAATCATATGTTCTTTCTTTATCAGAAAGTTTCTCATCCTCATCCTCTAAGGAGTTATTGCCATCTTGGGTGTATAAACTCTTCTTCTTTAAGTTTCTTTCCTTCTTGACTCTCCTATACTTATCCTTTTCTTTATACTCATATTCATTATTTTCTTTCGTATGTAGGCATTTAGATGCATAGTGACCTACTTTTCCATAATTGAAACATTTGAAAGGCAACTTACCTTTGTATATGTCAAATGATCTCTTCAAACTCATGACAAATTTGGCTTCTTATTCATCAAATCCATAGCTTAAGTCTTCTTGATCTTCTTTAATCTTCTTATCAACTTTGAAGGTTGCTTCCCTTGATGTAGATCTTCCTTTTGTAGTTCAAATTTCATAGGCAGTTAATGTTCCATGCAATTGATCCATTGTTAATGTGTTGATATCTCGCATCTCCTCAATAGCTAATACTTTTGCATTGAATCTGGTAGGAAGATATATTAATGCCTTTTGAACTACCATGGAACCATCCACAGTTTCATCAAGACCTATTATAGTGTTAAATATCTCATCTACATGAAGAAGGAATTTTGTTATGTCCTCATCCTCATTCATCTTCAGTGATCCAAATTGCATTCTATAAATGTGGAGTTTAACCTTCTTTACCTTGCTATCACCTTCATAGTGATTCTTCAACTTATCCCATATCTCCTTGTATGTGTTGAAGTGCATGACTTTGACAAGTTCAAATTCAGGTAATCCACTTGGGATTGCATTCACTGATAAAGAATTATAAAGAAAAATCATAATTCTCATCTATGTTAATCAATGCAAGTGGCTTTTCATAGCCATCCAATGTTGCATCTTAAACATTTGCACTAAGTGACTTTAGATAATTCCTCATTCTTACCTTCCAAAATGCATGATTTTTTCTTATGAATGTAGGAGCTTTGTTAGAAAAAATTCCATTCTATTTGGTCATGTTTATGATTTATATCTACCTCCTAGTTGTTATACTGCTATTTAAGGAACCTGCTCTGAAACCAATTGTTGGAAACTAGGAAAATACTGAGAGGGGAGGTGAATCAATATTTTATAAATTTTAACAAATATTTAGTTTAGTAAATACATTCAACAATACAACAGTGCACCAATCACATAAAGCTTGAGCACATGATATTTACGTGGAAATCCATAGGGGGAACCACAAATATTTTTTTGATTTTTAATGTAAATGCAAGCACCTACTTCAATTTACATTAGATTTTGTAGGCACCAACCTATAGGAATCACAACTCCCTTTTTATTTGCAACCACCCACTTGTTGGAAGCACCAAATCCCACTTATTTGCAGAAATCAACCCCTCGATCTTTACAAGCACCAACCTGAAGGAGACTCCAATACTCTGATATGCAAGCACCTACTTGCTTTAGCCACCTAGATCCCTCTTTCATACATTTTTAGACTCACACCTATGGCACCTTTATCATGAAATCATACTAACAACAAATTTTATTCTCATATATTCTCTAGACATCAATTCTTTATATCTTCTTCAATCATTACTTTTCACAGAAACTCCAAATCTCTGATATTGTTCACCTTCATCGTCTATTTAATAATTTCAACACTTGTCTCATATTTGTAACCATTGGCTCAAGACTTCATCAAATTTGCATTTACACCATTTTACTACACATCTCTTCTTGCTCTCACTCCAATATTTCAGATTTGGCACTCAGATCTATACAAACTAACACACAACATCTCCATCACTCCTTCATAGTGCTACTCTTTTATTTTGTTGATTCTAAAGCTTGTGCCTTTACTTGTGCACTAATTTTTTACTTGTTGATTTGCATTTATAGATTAATACATTTATTACCATGGGTATTTATCCATGGTTTTCACTCATGGTAACATGAGTTGACCTGAAAAGTACCTTAGTTATTCTACTCGTCCACAACATTCACACTATTAATTTGTAGGTGAACAACTTGAGTTCAGGTCCATTTCGTTTTCATTTATAAACATAGAGGTCCAACACTCAACCAATTTTGACATAATTCTTTAATAAATTTGGCACCCAAAACTCTAGCTATGGCTCCCCTAAGTGTTTAACTCCTAGCCCCATGTGACCTCAATGGTGATAGTAGGATTAGCAATTCTTTCTATGTTTCCTAGATCACCGCCTGTAAGAGAAGACATGCCTATAAATACATGCTTCCCATCATAAGTGATTTGATAGACGTATACTTCAATTACTAGGGATTATGTCACGTTAGTTTCTATGGATTATTTCTTGTCCGTTGCTCACTGCTCGTTGGCCAATGGTTACAACACCCTCCAACTAGGTGGTATGATAGACGAACGCATCACTTTTCATTGATCTTGTCCTATTAATTGTCATAGATTGTTTATTGTCTATCAATCACCACTCATTGGACCTATTCAGTGGTTGTTTGCAACACCATTAAGTTGAGTGATCTGATAGGCAACAAATTCACTTAATGGCGATATTTATCATTAGTTATTGTGGGTTATCTCCTATCTACTTCCCACCTCATTGGCCACATTTCACAAATGTTCACAACACCCTCCATCCGAGTGGTCCAATCTTGTCCCATTACTTATTGCACATATTTTCCAATTTGTCAATCACCGCTCATTGATTACATTCACTTATAATTTACAACACCCTCGAACCAGGCAGTTCAATAACAAATGCTTCACTTAATTTCAATCTTGTTTGTCATTACTTGCAACAAAATAATTCCAGTACGTTGGCCACCACTCATTAGTTTTATATGTTGATGTTTACAACACCCTCAAATTAGGCACTATGGTGAGGTACCTATTGTCGCTTTTTAATGCACCTGGAGCACAAGTACTTCAAAATATATGGAAAGCTCTTGGAGACAACCTCTGGGTTGATTGTATACCAGTGCCTAGGACATCTTAAAGAGTGTTGGATAGTTTTGTAGAAAAGACTTGCAACAATTTAGTTTGTCACGGAAATTACAAATGAGTTTGGTTTAGAATCATCCATAAAGATACCAAATATAAAGCAGCTGATACATAATAGTACTAAGGAAATAATATTTGGCTTAAGGTGGCCAAATAAGACCCATAATTTGCAGTGATTTAGTTGTTGAAACATATGTAAATGGAGGGAGATAACAGAGGAGGAATCTGTCATATAGGGCTTAAGACATAAGAACCCTATATATCAAGATTCAAAGAGAAACAAGAAAGAGTAGATGCTATGAACCACTAAGATGCATTGAGCACTTTTTAAAGACTTGATTTCCACCTTGAAATAAGCATTATCCCAGTGTTTCTGATTTAATTGAATCTGTATCTAAAGGGAAACACAACTAGCTACTACTATGACATGCAATCTATGAAGAATTAAAGACATATATGAAAAACAAAGAGAGAAGAACATACCGCAATCCAAATCAGTTGGGATCACCAAAAACTTTGTATTAACCTCTTCAGGAAAACCATAATATAACAAGCTTCAAGAAGGCCTTTATGAAAACGTGAAAGGTCCTGTAGAAGAGTCGTCTTTCCCAAAATTGTGAACCCTTGCTAAGTGTTTCCTCCTCCCTTTTATAAGGAGAGGAAGATCTTGAAAAATGGTTACAAAAATATCTCAGGCCTGAGCTTCTAGTTGTCTACATGACTCACTTTCTTGGCGTGTAGGCTATTTCACCTCCAATTATTACAACAAAAATATAATTTTCTTTAAAATAAAATAGAATGACAGACTAATAAACAAACTAAATAACAAAACATGAAAATTGAATATTGGTGTTTGAAAATATCTCCTTGCCACTTCCTCAGATGGATTTTGGTCTAGCCACATTTATGCCACATCATGTCTCATACACTCTTGGATGGTTCCTTGTCGCTTTCAATCTTAATAGTTTTACCCCTTCCTTTTACAGAAACCTAGAGCGATCACTTGTGATGGCCGTAACATATCCTAAGCATAGTTTCCGACTCATCCGTACCTCCAGACTCCTTGTATAACAATATTAGAGCCATACATGCCTTTAAAACAACCATAGTGTAATATCAGGAATTTTCCAACATTGACACTTAACACAGGAAAACATTGGAAAACAATGAATTCTGATCCACTTTAGGCCCCTTTTGTTCTTTTTCATCATATGAATAGGGGCTATGATAGGGTGCTTAGAAAAATATCAGAGCTCGCCAAATCGAGACTTCACATTGAACAGGCTTCATGAAACAATGAACACTGATTACCTATTCTGCTTAGCTCTTGGTTCTTCGGCTCTTTCCGTGACCATATGCTAGCCCCTATATCAGAACCCCCCAATCAGAGGTTTTTAATTAACGATTTCACGATGGAGTGATGCGTTATTTCATCGATCATTTATTGTTGATCACCCTCTGTGCTAATCCCTTGGATCTTTGGCTCTTTATGTGATCGCGGGCTAGCCCCTTTATCAGCAGATCACAATCAAAGGTTTCACTAGGAGTGACAATGCTCATCCTCCAATCGTCGATCGCCGATGTGACGTCATCCTCTGCCACATGTCACCTTGTGAGTGGTGACACATGTCACCCTGTTAAAGCCCCTTATGATCCCTCAAAACGCCGAATTTTCCTGCCAAGTGTCCACCGTACCGCCTCGTTATATTGATGCTAGTTGCCTCGTGTCCCTTATCAGAACCAACCATATGCTGCCAAGTGTCATGTATCAGAACCAACCATGTGTAGCCAAATTTCATTTATTAGATCCAATGATGTTCAGCCACGTGGCCCCCCTCAAGGAGAGAGAAAAGGTTAACCCTCTTCTTGTTTTCCATTGATTTCCTTTGTTAAACATTTCAATGCTTTCTCGGCATTTTAACACTAGAGACTCAAATACCAGCAATCTTAATCGTAATTGGAACTTTGAAAGGGTGTCATCTATTTTATCATTTATTGTGATGTTCCAATATCCTATTACTCCGACGCCTTGGACCTATAATATGTGGGATCACCGATGTGTGACCTGCAGATACTGTAGGACCCCCCAATTGCCGATATATAATGTGCCTTTCACCTCCAATCTCCAATTGCCGATATCGGCGATTGCTAATCGTTGGTTTGTTCTGACCTCCCATGTGGATGCTTTAGAAAACTTTGATTTGTGGGATCTAGGATTATACTTAAGCATTTTCCTTAGTTTTATGGTTTTCAAGGGTAACTTTCAATCTACTCTAACTTTTGATCCCATAGTCCATTTGAGGTGTTTCATATCCCGTTGGAAATCTAATTCTGATAACTATCCATTGGAAGGGGTATGATTTAGATTTGAATGCTTCAGTGTCTTGAAATATGGCTGCAAATTTCCTTCTCTTTTGTATTTTGGTCAGCTGAAAACAAATTTTGCAGTGAGTGACAACATTGGCTCCAACTGGGGACAATGCCTTGCTGGTAAGGTGTTGAGAACCTATAGACTATTAGCCTTCACCATTGGTCATGGAATAAAAAATTATAATGCACTTATTCAATCAAGAAATTTCTATGGAACTTTATTTGCAAGGAGTCCTTTCTTCATCAAACTAAAATGTAGAAAAGTAAATTCTAACAACTGAAAATAAATGCTCAACTTGTGAACTTATTTATGTACAACTCCTACTTATGTAATGGGCATCAATTCACCCAATTTAGGTATACCTTCCAATGACACTAGCCCAACATCAGAGTATTAGACTTTATGCCTCCATGCTACTAGAATTCAAAAATAAAAACAAGTATGCACCTTGAAAAATCTTCTGACAAAAAAGTTGATATGTGCCCCCAACTTGATTGTTGATGCTCATCTCTTTTAATTTCCTCCATGAACCTTCTAATTCCACTTGGAATTGAGGAATACTATTGCAGGCCAAAGAAAGATGCCATGTAGTTAGCTATTGGATCATGGACTTGATGAGAGAAAATTGCAGCTGCCTCATTTTCTTGAATAGTCTACTGACCAATATCTTATTGGTTGGGGAAGCCACTGACACTACTTGGCTCTTTTTCTTTATCCCAGATGGGCCTAGAGGGGGAGGGAGACTTCTCCTCTTTGGGGGCTTTAGGCTTAGGGCAGTTTGGATCTAAATGCCCCTTTCCCTTATCATTTAGCTTAGGAGGCTCTAGGGAAGGAATACCTTCATTTTGATCTTTCCCTCTCGATCTATTTCCGGATGATCTCAGATAGTATTTCTTGTGCATCTGAGCCTGCATGAGATCATCAAATTGTTTACAGTAATCATTGATCTTGTCATTGTTCAACATTGCATCAATATCCTCATCCTCTTCTTCATATGCTCTAAGTTCTTGTTCTTTACCAGAGAAAGAGGAACATATGTTCCCCTGAACTTTATTTGCATCTGGTGTTTGTTTCTCTGGATCATCTTCTATATATAGTGGAGGATGAGAGTGATCTTTCTGTTATTTATTCTCCCCTTGCAATATCTATAGGGGATGCCTTCTGTATTGGGAATTTAAACACGGATTAGAAGCCTGGAAGTTTTGTCAGTTTATACTTTCTAATTCCTATTTTTCCAGTGTATAAAAGGAGTTCTTTATTAACCTCTCCATCTCTTCTACCTTCTCCTCCATGTGTTGAAACTGGAGTCGTCAGAGTGTTTAAAATTAAGATTCAAACAGTGGAGTTTCTAGGGTGTTTATAATGAAATTTAGACAGTGGAGTTTCCAAGGTGAGTGATCTTCCAACCACTTCCCTTTCTCACCTGATAGAGGGAATGTAAAGATTTTTTGTACCCAAGGAAAAATATTTCAATTTCGTTCCCCGACAATGGTACCAAAAAGATGTTGTCACTTTTTAATACACTTGGAGCACAAGTACTTCAGGAGATATGGAAATATTCCTAGAGACAACCTCTGGGATGATTGTATACTAGTGCCTAGGACATCATAAAGAGTGTTGGATAGATTTGTAGAAAATACTTGTAGCACTTTAGTTTGTCACGAAACTTACAAATGAGTTTGATTCAGAATCATCCATAAAGATACCAAATATAAAGCAGTTGATACATAAGAGTACTAAGGAAATAATATTTGGCTTAAGGTGGCCAAATAAGACCCATAATTTGTAGCGATTTAGTTGTTGAAACATATGTACATGGAGGGAGATAATAGAAGAGGAATCCGTCATGTAGGGCTTAAGACATAAGAATCCTATATATCAAGACTCAGAGTGGAATAGGAAAGAGTAGATGCTATGAATTGTTGAGATGCATGGGGTGCTTTTTAAAGACTTGATTTCCAACTTGAAGCAAACATTATCAGCCAACGTTTCTGATTTAAATGAATCTGTATCTAAAGGGAAACACAACTAGCTACTACTATAACATGTAATCTATGAAGAATTAAAAAATATATATGAAAAACATAGAGAGAAGAACTTACTGCAATCCAAATCAATTGAAATCACCATAAAATTTGTATTAATCTCTTCAGGAAAACCAGAATACAACAAGCTTCAAGAAGGCCTTTATGAAAAAAAGAAAGGTGCCATAGAAGAGTCGTCTTTCCCAAAATTCCGAACCCTTGCTAAGTGCTTCTTCCTCCATTTTATAAGGAGAACGAGAGCTTGAAAATCAATTACAAAAATATCTCAAGCCTGAGCTTCTAACTGTCTGCATAACTAGCTGTCTCGACATGTAGGCTATTTCGCCTCCAATTATTACAACAAAAATATGCTTTTCTTTAAAATAAAATAGAATGATAGAATAATGAACAAAATGAATAACAAAACATGAAAACTAAATGATGGTGTATGAAAATATCTCCTTGCCACTTCCTCAAATGGCTTTTTGTCTAGCCACGTTTATGTCACATCATGCCTCATACACTCTTGGTCGGTTCACTGTCACTTTTCTTAACAGTTCTACTCCCTTTTAAAGAAACCTAGAGTCGTCATTCATGATGGCCATAACATATCCTAAGCATAACTGCCAACTCATCCGCACCTCCAGACTCCCTGTATAACACTATCAGAGGCATACGTGCCTTTAAAACAACCATAGTGTAATATTGGGATTTTCTAACATTGACACTTAACACTGAAAAACATTGAAAGAAAATGAATTTTGATCCCCTTTAGGCCCCTTTTGTTCTTTTTCATCATATGATCGAGGGCTATGAAAGGGTGCTTAGACAAATATCGGAGCTCGGAAAATCGCTACTTCACATTGAACAAACTTCATGAAACAACGAAAGTCAATCACCTTTTCTACTTAGCTCTTGTTTCTTCGGTTCTTCCCATGACCATAGGCCAACCCCTATCTCCGAGCCCCCCAATTGGAGGTTTTCAATCGACAATTTCACTATGGATTTGTTGGATTAGTGGGTCCTAACCCAGGTTCAAAGTTAATTTCGCCAAACAAATCCCTACACTACTAGCCCTTTGGCATCAATCCATGGAACGCGGACTGAAGTCTCACCTGAAGTGGTATGGGGGGATGCTGGAACCAAGTTTCCACACCCAGAGATGAGCGTGATGTCATTTTATGCCCTAAATATGCCTTCATGCATATCGATAAGCCTTTAGGGCTTATCAATATAACTACCCTGAATCAGCTTCTATACCTCTGCGAATGTTTATGACTGTCTTTCATGGACCCTGAATAGGTGAGTCCAGTACTTACACGCATCAATGATTATGTATAACCTGGTAGTTACTCCGATTAGCTTAAGTGTTCGATAACTTCAACATACAACAAGATAGTCTTTGTGTAAACAGTTAATAGTAGTTGCGTTCCTATAACAATATAAGTTGCGTAAAGTCGTACATCAATACATCATTATTTCATAAACCCATTATAACATAAGGCACATTCATATAAATAGAAGTAAAGAGATAAACACAAGTATTTCTGCAATGATCTTCTTTATTAATACTCAGTTCTGTTTACAGACTCAAGACTTCCCTGCGTACTTAACTGCACTAGGGGTCCACATACTCAGCTACGGACTCTACTCTAGGCCTCTGTGCACTCAGCTGCAGAGCCTTTCTTCTACTCTAAGACTTCTATGATTTTTCTTCTATTAACCCATCACATTCATCTTCATCTTCTATCTCCTTAGATATCTTAAGGCACACCTATTTATACAATCCCATGGTCCACAGACCATGGGTATATCTTCAAAAACTGACTCAGCTTACATAAAAGAAGGGTAAAACCCTTTATTACACTCTAACTATCTACGTGCTTTGCAACCACAACTTGCGGAGACTTTACATCTTTATACAACAAAACTTGGGCTTTTGCCCCAAAATTGACCCTAGGGGACCCCATCCCAACAAGTCCCCAACACAAAAATTTTGGCTCACCCTCGAGTCACTTTGTTGGTGCGGAAATATTACTGCGAAGATCCCCCAACTCCACTCGTGCTACTTCTACCTCAGTCGCGCTCTGTGTGGCTGCCTACTTGATTTGCTCCACCAGTTGCTCTGTTACTGGTCCTGCACTGTCCTCCTTGATTTTCTATTGCATACTCTGTAAATCTTCCAATTTCTCTTGAATGTTGAAAGAAATGATGTAGGCCTCATCCAACCAAGGCCCCAATATGGACTTGAGGGCTGCCTCTCTCTTTTGTGCTACTTCCACCTGTGTAAACAATTGTCTCACCTCCTACATCTTAGCAAGGCATTGTGTGGCAACAACAGTGCGTGCCGTCACCCTTACTTCATCATACTATTGTTGGTGTTCGTGAGCTTTTGTATTCAAGGCTTGCAGGGTGGGATCTTCCTGTAGAGCTGTGACTACCTCCATGGCTTGCTCAAAAAGCACGGTGCAGTATACCACCGCGACATCCATCATTGCAACCCCATCCTTCACAGTGGCTTTGCGTTGTTCCCTTACCTCTGGCGGAGTTGAAGGTTGTGACTTCAACTCTAATTCTGTGATCTTCAAGTTCAACTCAAACTGAACTCTAGCCACTCTTGTCTTGGTGTCGTGCACGCTTGCAGCCAACTTTCTAATATTTGCTTCCAACGATGCTTCCTCTGGTATATGTAGTTCGGGCACTGTTCTACAAGCTTCTGCCACTGTGGCTGCAAGCTGGTCCTTTTGCACCTAGATTTTCTTCTATGCCTCCAGTGCTTCTTACTTTTCAGTGAACATTTGTTCATTGTTCACTCTATAATCGCTGATGAGGCTGAGCGCGCGCTCCTCTCAAGCTCTGAATTCTACCATCACTCCCACCTGCAGCGTGTACAGGTACTCATTTGGGAGCATGGCCAGGTTGAGGCCGATTTTCTTCAATGAACATACTATGGCCTTGTCATCAGCTGCCTCTGTGCTCAAAAATCCATTTGGCAGTGCGACTAGTTGGAGATCCAGTGATCGAACCGTCTCTACTGCCTGAGTGGTCCTCGGTGCCAAACTTGTTGATGTAACGCTGATTTGCCCTTCACCTAACTGGATCCTATTGGTCTGAATCTGCAGCTCGGGCAGATCCTTTTGAATGGTGCTCAGTGCCTGCTGTTGCTACTGCTCAAACTACTGGAACAGTTCTGCTGTAGTATCCTTCACCTTTTTGCCTATCTCATCCAGGTCGTCGTCTGTTAAAGTGATCGGATCCAACGATGGCTTTGTTGCCTTTGACTTCTTCTACAGTCCTTCCTTTCCTTGGTCTCTGTATCTTTTGACCCAGAAGGGAGTGCTTTCCTGCTCCTCCTGACCATGCTACCCTGGTCTAACTGCTCTTCCTCCTTAGTTTGGGGTGAAGGAGACTTATCACTCCACTCGGAGCTATGCTCCTCGTGTTTGGCCTGCTACTTCATGGCGTGCTCTGCTTCCACTCGGGCCTTCTCCTCAGCCTCTTTTTTCCATTTCTCAGCCAACTGTTGAACCTTTTGCTTGGCCACTTCCTTCTTCTTCTTCTTTGCAAACTTGCTAGTACCTGTAGCCAGATCAGATGAAGAGTTCCACTCTGTCAGCCAACACTTGACGACCTCGTCAATAACGTCAACTGTAGCAAGGTAGGGTAGGTCGAACCTTTTTTGCTGTGGATCCTTCCGCACTCGGATATAGATATGGTGGAAGTCAGCTTTGAACTCCACATAACCTGAAAGCTATTCAAACACAGTTGGTGACAACTGCGACTTCTAGTTGATGACCATGGGAATGCTCGCCTCCATTATCACCCAAAATAGTTTGGTCTCTGTGACCCGCGCAACATCTTTTATGGCCCAGAGAGATGCAAACCAGTCTCTGGCAAATCCTTATCCACACGAGGAAACTGACTGTCCTCCGGCATATCCCAAGCAACGAACATAATGGAGAGCAAAAACCATGAATAATGGAATGTTTTACTCTCATCCTGTTCCTATTGATAGTTTGCGAGGAACTCGCTACAAAGGTAGCTTGCCCAGTTGAACTGTACACCCTCCGTGCACTGGGAAACCAAAGAAATCATTGGCGCTGGAACTTCATCCACACAACATTTTCTCATAACTTTTCCCTCAAGGATTTGTGTGGCAACCTTCACCGTGGGGTTAGTGATCGAGGTTATAGAGTACCCATGTGGCTTCTTCTCGAGCTTGAATTTATCCTTCATTTTCATTGTGAGGTCACGCTCACTCGTCTTTCTGCCAAACTCCTTGGCTAGATTCAACCCTGAGTGTGGCAACAGTGTGATCTGATGGATCAGCGTATCAGTGATGGAGATTGGCGCGCTCAACCACAAATAGTCGTCATGCACCAGGGTTAGCAACTGCTTAATGACAATAAAGTTGATATTGGAGCAATGGTAGTGGGGCACCCACAACAGGTTCAACAACCCTAACTGATTCACCCCACGAATCCATTCCATCGGCTCCAGTGCAGTGATACTTGATTCTTTGTAGAATAGCTTCTTCATGTAATTTTGATTTCCAAGTGGGGGAACCTCTCATTGTCTACCAAATCCCAATCTTCTAGCTTGAGATGGGGAATCTACGCCAAGTGCGGACCTTCAAAAGTGATGTTATCCAGTAGCAGGGGTGTATTAAGGAGGATCTTTTCTGCAACTGGGTCCTTAGGGACCTTCACTTTCCCTTTATGCGAAGGGATGTAATCTAACAACTTGGATATTGGATCCACTCCATCGGTGTCAATGTCCTCCACGCCCTCTTCAGCCTCCAAAACCACCACTTTTCCCTTCTCTTTTGTGCTCGGTTTGTCTTTCTTCTAAGCTTGGGTAGCTGCATGCTTCCTCAATGACTCACACACTTGCACGGGCTTCTTCTTCTTGTCCTTATTAGGTTTGGGACTTCCCTCACTGGTGTCGGCTTTATCCTAGGCAACCTTGGTGCCATAGGCACAACAGTTGGAGCCTCCACGCTCACAACTTTTGGTACCGCTCCCTCAGAAGCGACATCTCCACCAGTACTCGTAGTTTCCACGGGGCTTGGTCCTAACATCTTTTCCAGGATGAATTTCTGATTTACCTCTGATTACTTGGCAAATGCAGGGCTCGAAACTAAATCCTCCCAATATGAGCGATTTATAAGCAATCGACAACACAATGAAAAAATTCTAAGGATGAAAAGTGTTTCCCGTTGGATGGCCACGCGTAATTTATAGGAGAATTCAAATTCAAATTCAACTGTTTCCCCCAAAATCTGTCCATGAATGTTGAATTGGTGGCAGATTTCCAAAGATTTCACTCTTAATTTAAGCCTTAAATGCCTTAAATTCCGCCCCCCACTCCTCTTAACCGTCTCCTGGTAGTCAAATCATGAACATTGACTGTAATGGTTACTTTTTGGTTGTGCTGCGCAGTTTCTCCCCCTATAGCGCAACCCCCTTCATGCTTCTTTTGGTACTATGACAACATTCGTTTTTGCATAGACCCCTTGTTGCGCAACTCTACCAACCAGACAGTGTAGTTTAGAGTCCCGCACCTCCTTGTAGCTAGCTGGAGTGCTAAGACTATGCTACTGTCATGTAGTCATTGGGCCAGATCCCTGATGTATGGCTTCAATTGGCTTCCATTTACCCTTCCCAGAAATGGATCTCCATTCAACTTCACGAGCTGAACTGCTCCACCATCTGTAATCTCTTTGATAACATATGGCCCCAGCTAGTGCATCTAAAATTTTCCTAGAAACTTGTCAAACTTACTGTCATATAATAAAACTAAATCATTTACCTTGAAGTTACATAGTTTGATGTGCCGACCGTGCCCAGATTTTTCACGTCCCTTCTGAACCTACTGATGGAATCGAGCGAAAAACCTATCTTCCTCGAGCTCTGTTAGATGCGCAAGCCTTTATTCTAAGGCTTTGCGGTTTGCCATTCCTGTGAAAGACACTATGCATACACTAGGCACAATGTATTCCATAGGCATCACAACTTCTATGCCATAGACCAACCTAAAAGGTGTCTAGCTAGTAAGCTTCTTGTAGGTAGTTTTATATGCCCATAACACTGTTGGTACACGCACATTCCAATCATTCCACTGCGCATTGCAAATCTTTGTCAGCATATTCTCCAATATCTTATTAAAAGCCTCAACCATTCCATTGGCCTAAGGATGGTATGGCGTACTCTTCTGATGGTAAACCTGGAACTCCTCTGTCAGTGTGCTGATCGTTTCATTGAGAAAATGCATACCGCGATTGCTCATCAATACCTTCAGGAAACCAAACCTGGTAAACACATATTCAAATAAAAATTTCACTGATGTTTCCCTTATACAGTCCTTCACAGGCTGTGCCTCTACCTATCTAGTCAAATATTCGGTCATGGTGATGATATACTACGCACATGTTTTCTTGCCTTGAGGCTGAATCGGTCGTACAAAATCAATCATCCATTTCTCAAATGGTTGCAATGACACCTGTAGATTCAAAGGCAGGTCATCCATTCGCGATGGCTTGCCCATTCTCTGACATGCATCGCATGCCCTGCAATATGTTTTAGAATCCTCATGTAGCATCAGCCACCACAACCCAGCGCGCAAAATCTTCTGCAATGTTTCTTTTCCTGCATAATTTCCTCCTGTAGCACCTCCATGAGCTTCAACGAGGATATTGTTTCTTTCAAATCTGGGTACATAACATCGAAGTATTTCATTTGATCCCATCTTGTACAAATGGCTTGCAATAATTGAAAAATCTGTCGCGCGCACCATTAATTCTTTTTTCTGTTGATTGGTGTATCTCTTTGGAGCCGTCCCTGTGGTTAGAAAGTGGATAATGTCCACAAAGTGATTATCTACCACGGGCACTGTGAAGAGATGTGCATCAGGCAACCCTTCCTACAAGTTGGTAGGCTCCTCCCTTGTTTCAATGTGCGACAGATGGTCTGCCCCTGCATTCAATCTTTCTGGCTTCAAAATCACCTCAAAATCATACTCCTGAAACAATAACAACCATCTGCATATCCCCCACCCAACACAGGCTTATTAACTAAATAGTTTAATGCAGATTGGTCTGTGTACATCTTGAAATGTTTGCCTAGCAAGTAATGTCTAAACTTCTGGAGTGCATACACCATAGCCAAGCCTCCGCACTCTATTGTTGAGTAATTCTTTTTAGCCTTAGAAAACTTCCTGCTCGCAAACACTATAGGGTGATCCAATTCTCCTTCACTGGCCTGTGTCAACACTACTCCTAGTGCAATACATGAGGCATCTACATGCACATGGAACTCCTTCTTCCAGTTCGAGAAGATGAGGATCGGTGCGGTGACCATTTTCTCCCTTAGTACATCGAGGCTACACTGACATTCTTTGTCCCAACAAAATGTAGCATCCTTCTTTAGTAGCTTTTCCATAGGCATGGTAATCTGAGCATAACTTTTGATGAATTTTTGATAATATCCAGTATTGCCTAGCGTAACACACAACTATTTAACACTCCTCGGGGCTTCCAAATTGATTATTACCACGATCTTAGCAGGGTCCACCATAAGTCCTTGCCTGCATACCACATGACCCAGCAAGATCCCAAAAGGGACACAAAACAAACATTTCCTTAGGTTTAGCGCAATCTGATACCTTCGGCATGTATCCAACATTAAGCGTAGACTATCTACATGGTGCTTAACTAGCCCAAACATTGTCTAGTCATCAAAATAGACCTCCAAGAACTTGTGAATGAACTATTTGAACGCCGGGATGACCACGCACAAAAAGATCGTTGGTGCATTCTTAAGTCCGTAAGGCATCACTATATACTGGAAACATCCCCATTCTATCACGAAGTTGGTCTTACTCCCGTCTTCTAGCGCGATCTTTATTGGATGGTATGCAGAGAACCCATTAGTGAATGAATAGGCCTCCTGCCCTCCAACATTATCTAGTACCTCATCTGTGAATGGAGTTGGAAAAGGATCATGAATGCAAGCATCATTGAGCTTCTTGAGATCTACACAAATCCTTATTTCATTGTTCTGCCTCTTTTCGTGGATGACCATTGGACTCACCCAATCATATTCCTCCATTGGTTCAATAATACCACTACAAGCATCTCGTCGAACTCCAAGCAGAACTTTTCCTTGTATTTGGGATTAAGGAGATATTACCTCTGCTTAACAAGCTTCACATCCGGTTTCAAAGTTATTTTCATCACTCAAAAATCACCTATGATGCCTTTTATATTCGTAGAGAAAATTAGTGACTTTGTCCATGGTAGCATCATCCCAGTAATCCCCTATCTTCACAAACTTCAGTTCCGCTTCTGTACCAATGTTTACTTGCTTAGTTTTCAGTGGCGCGATGATGTTGAGGTTCTCTATCTACGGTCCCTCTACTTTACGATGGCCTTTTGCTTTGCGGATGTTAATATTCCTTGGATCCTCATCCCCTCCTTCAACAGTCATATTATAGCATTCCAGCGCTAGGTGCAACTGGGTGCTCCAATCCGGTTGAATCAATTCCAAGGGATCCTGTGGAATTATGAAGATTGCTGCGTTAACCTCCTACAACGCTTCATCAATACTTTTGAATCTATCTTCAAAGCTGAACGTCCTCACGAACCCATCCCTCAAGATATCCCATTCTGCAGTGTCATGGCGGAGCTCTGTTTCCAAATACTAGTTCATAGGGATGATGTCCAAAGTGTGATAGAAAATATGCACCCACTCAGGCTATGACTCCGTTCCATAAACCTTAGTCCACTTTGCCAAATGATCGTGTGGATCATTTCTCCCATCATACTTCTCAGTCAACTATCATACTTCTCAGTCAACTGCACCTCGGGGCGACCAAATTGCATCTGCATCATTTTCCTATAGTTGCGCTATTCTTCAAATCTGTCTTTATGTGTACCCCACCACCATGCAAGCGTAGCGCGAAATCCAATGCTTGGAAGCGATGCTTCTCAGGCACTTCCCTTTCAAATGCATCCAAAAATTTATCTACATCAGTTAGACCATCATAATAAGGAAAAGTTCTTACCTTAGATGATACAGAGAGCATCGATTTAGTCATCATATTACATTGCAGCATAGATACTTCGTGTAACCTATTCTGCCCATGCTCCAATTCTTCTTCTGAATCTGATGTACAGGAGATTTTGCGGTCCCATGAAATTCATCCATCAGTTGTCAGATTAACCCAATATTGGTCTTGCGCTGTTATCTTATAGATCTGGTCCAAATCATTATCACTTTCCTCATAGTCGTGAATCGGTTCAGTATAGTGTGGTCCTTCCGCAGGGTCCAATGGTACTACCACACGAAGCATTTTCCTTTCAAATGCATTGTCCGCTTCTTCAAATTGATGACCCCATTCATGTCAATAGCCCAATCAATTCCAAGGAGTGCGAGATATGGATTGTTGTCATCAATAATCTATATTACTTCGAAGTCAGCCAACGCGCTCACACCTTATATATCTACAATTACTCCATGCAATCTCCCCATATTTCTTAATTGAATTGGAGACTACTGCAGCGCATGCCTCCCCATTTTTTCCCAAGTCTGTTTAGGAAAAACATTTGCTTCCGACCCCAGATCCAAAATAACTTGATCAATCTTGTATTCTCCTATTTGTGTAGTGAGCCTCATCTCGCGTCCTGTTCTCATCTTATGTCTACCAATCTTTCTGAATGCGTGATGCCCATCAAAAGCATTATCCCTTCCAACACATTTTTTTATCAACTCCTATAATCCTTTCACAACCATGTTGTCGCGTAACAGTTTAATGCAAGTCTTCAAGAAAGTAGTAAGCATGGAGGGGTCAACTTCTTTAGATAGCCTATCCTGACTTCCTGAGGTAGAGGCTTTAGCGAAGGTGTTCTTTACTTCCATGAACATTTCCTTTGCGCGCTTTAGATCAAACACAACTTCTTTTTTTGGAGCCTTGCAGACCCATCCACATTCTTCAGGTTGTTTTCCCTTATTGTCACCAGTGGTCACACCACTTTGTAGCACGATATTGACATTGGGATCCTCTTTGCGAGGCTCTATCCTCATCATCGGCAGGTTCTGGGTAGGCTGTTGAGGCTGCACCTTCTTCTCCTACATTTTATCTATCAATATAGGGCATTCTTCTATCGCGTGGTCAAACTGAGTACAATACTGGCAGGATGGGTATGTCTAGCTCATACACTCCCGTGCATAGTGTCTTGACACTCCATAGTTATAGCAAATAACTTGCCCTTGACCTCTACTAGGTCCTCCTCCTCCTCGGCCTCATCCGCATCCCTGATATCCTCCGCGCACTCCCCTAGTGCCTTGATCTAGAGGTCGAGTTTCTATTTTCATTCGATACGTGGGTGTTCTTTCCATAATTAATTCATAGCTATGGCAATCATGCTCATCATGGCCCACTGATTTACAGAAGTTGTAGAATAGTTGTTGCGGTGTTTGCACAAAGTTTTGCATTAAGTGGCAGTTGTCTGTTACATGTTTTCCTGCTACTTGATAGATAGCGCACCACAACACAGGCCCTATACTTGGTATTGTTGGGGCTTCCAGCCTCAGAGGCATGGGCCCTCCTCCTGCCACATAATTCACGAAAACAGGCCAGTGATCCTTATCATGCTCCTGGTTCTTACACTTGAGGCACCAAACTTCTTCGCGCATCTCTCGCCGAGCTGCTTTCTCGTTTTTCAAGCTCTGAAAATCCAAGCAGAGGTTTTGCGACTCCGCATGAATCTATTGAACTCACAATGTCGCATCCTGGATAAGTGTCTCGTGTAATCTCATTGTGATCTCCAGCGCTTCATCTGCGTTCCTATCTTTTGTTATGACAGAGAAATCCTTAAGGGAGGTAGGAGCGCAGCTATAAACAAGTCGCGGTGCTGATTGTCTGTGAGATTCATATTGGCTTCGTGAATTCTGCACTTTAGTCTCTGATCCAGATCCCAGGGTGTTTCAAAGATTCTCATCGTGATTTCCTTCAATCCCACTACCAACTGTGTTTCAGACTGGGGCCTACCTAATTCCTTGTTCAGAGCAGTCGGAGTGTCCGCTAATGACGCCATTGGGTTATCAGTGCAGTACTTAATGTACCACATCAATTGGCAATCTTGTAGAGTAGTAACCAACTGCACTTTCTTCATACAATCATTTGTAATATTCAGTGCTGTTCACACGGCCTTCGCAACCAAAAATTGCCTGGGTCATCATTTCCCAAACCCTTGAAAACGAGCAATTTCATTGTATTCAACATATTGAATGGTGACGGAGGTGGTGGTGGTGCCGACGAAGGTGTATGTTATGGAGGTGAAGGTGGAGGTGGTGTGGACATATGAGGTATTCGCACAAAACCTTTGCCTTATTAACTCGATAGTTCTCTACGGTGAAGCTTGTACTGCTCCCTCGTCGTCAGTCAGAGGAGGCTTGATCAACGGGCTACATTCAGGGCTTTTTCTCCTATCCCTGAAGAACTTTCCACTTTTCATAGCTCCAAACATCAAGTTATTGGAATAACCTGCTTTTCACATAAGAGCATCTTAATCCAAGTATTCAAGGATTTTAAATAGTTACCTCGCGGTCCCTTGAAAAAGAATCGCTCTGCTTCACTGTAGCTGACTGAGGTATCAACCGCGAATTCTGTCACGAATCCTCCTATGACTCGATCAAGCCAGTGATCGATAGCGCGCGTGAGCTTATCTTCAGAGGCTTCCAACCTCCATACTAGCTCCGGGGTCCACATTATTGGATAGTCAAGCCTCCACCTTCCTTAGCCTTCTACCAATTTAGCGATCCACTCATATAGTTCGATTAGGAAGGTACATAATAAGATCTCGTGTATCTCTGTGTATAGGTATCTATCCAACCACTATTCTCTCTTCAAGCACAGATTTCTATTTTCTTGTGCCGCAAATTCGTGGATCTTTCTATCCAACCACTCCTCAATTTCTTTCTTGATCAGATTCTAGTGATGCAACATCACACATCTCTTTATGCAGATTTTGGTCTCGGCAATGGAACCATTTGTTGGATTAGTGGGTCCTAACCCAGGTTCAAGTTAGTTTTTCCAAACAAATCCCTACACTACTGGCCCTTTCGGCATCAATCCACGGAGCGCGAACTAAAGTCTCACCTGAAGAAGTATGGGGGGATGCTGGAACCAAGTTTCCACACCTAGAGATGAGCTGATGTCGTTTTATGCCCTAAATCTGCCTTCGCACAGATCAATAAGACTTTAGGGATTATCGATATAACTACCCTGAATCAGCTTCTATAACTCCACGAATGCTTACGACTATCGTTCGCCGACCCTGAATAGGTGAGTCCACTACTTACAGGCATCAACGATTACGTATAACCCAATAGTTATTCTGATTAGCTTAAGTGTTCGATAACTTCAACATAAAACAAGATAATCTTCACGTAAATAGTTAATGGTAGTTGCGTTCATATAACAGTATAAGTAACATAAATTCGCGCATCAATACATCATTATTTCATAAACCCATTATAACATAAGGCGCATTCATATAAACAGAAGTAAAGAGATAAACACAAGTATTTCTGCAATAACCTTCTTTATTAATACTCAGTTCTACTTACAGACTCAAGACTTCCCTGCGCACACAGCTGCAGGGGTATGTGCACTCAGCTGCAGACTCTACTCTAGGACTTTGTACACTTAGCTATAGAGCCTTTCTTCTACTCTAAGACTTCTATGATCTTTCTTCTATTGACCCATCACATTTGTCTTCATCTTCTATCTCCTTCCTTAGACATCGTAAGGCACACTTATTTATACAATCCCATGGTCTGTAGATCTTCAAAATCTGACTCAAATTACATAAAAGAAGGGTAAAACCCTTTATGAAGCTCTAACTATCTATGTGCTCCCAACCACAACTTGTAGAGACTTTACATAATTATACAACAAAACTTGGGCTTTTGTCCCAAAATTGACCCTAGGGGACCCCATTCCAACATGAGTGATGTGTTGTTTCGCCAATCGCCGATTTCCAATCACCATTTACTCTAAGCCCTTGGATCTTTGTCTCTTTATGCGACCACTATCTAGCTAGTGTGTCAGAGCACCTTTATCGGCAGATCACAATTAGAGGTTTCACTAGGAGTGAAAATTCTCATCCTCTGATCATTGATCACCAATGTGATGTCATCCTCTACCATGTGTTACCTTGTGAGTGGTGACATGTGTCGCCCTGTTTTGGCCCCTTATGACCCCTCAAAATGCTAAATTTTCCTACCATGTGTCCGCCATACCACCACATCATGTTGATGTCAGGTTTCACTGTTGATTTTCATGTAGCTTGGGAGGTACTCCAAGCCCCAAGTGTTTAGAGGTTGGAGGAAAAAGCGCCACAAGGGAAGCTTGTGGGCTTGGAACCCAAGAAAGGGGTTTTTGTAGAAATCATGTTTTGGGGGGCATAACCATGATGATCTCATGGCATGTGATGGATGAGGACGTTAGTTCTCAGAAAGACGATTCCAACACATTGAAAATCATCCGAATCCAAGTTGTTGTTTGGGAGATATTGAATTTTGAAGTCAGCATAATAATTATGGAATTTTTAAGCAGGCCGATATGAGTTCTAGGTAGGCCGACGTGAAAAATATCATAAAGATGTGTCGGTTCATGATTGGCTTCATGGAGGCCTCTTTTAGTATAAATAGAGGAAAAATGGGAGTCATTTGTGGTATCCATTTTGTGCAATGAAAATCACAAGGGAAGAGCTTTGTTTTTCTACCCTAGCTGCAACAAGAAAGGAGATGATTTAGGGCTTGTATGTTGGGTCATTTCAAGAGTGCCGAGGTGTTGCTTGAAGGCAGTTTCAGTGTGTCCAAGAGCTGGAGAAGGGTTCGAGTACCCTAGCTTAGAGGATGCTGATTTGAGGGCTGTTTTCGAGGCTCTTTAAGTGCCAAGGGCTAGCGTGAAGGCCATAGACCTATTCTTGTTTTCTACAGAGAGAAGGGATTGTTTTAGGGCCTTACTGAAGGGTGGATAGTCCTCCTAAAAGGCTTCCACAGGCCTAGTAAAGGACTTGTATGATGCCGCAACTATTTTTGGGAGAGAGGTCTATGTGTTGGGCTTGAAACTTCCCTAAAGGAGCAAAGTGGATGACAACATCCTATTGGAGGACAATCGCAGCAAGAGGAAGCAATTCTGGGTTAGTTCAAGGGCTATTAGGGGTTGTGGATGGTGCCTTAGCCAATCCAGAATTGTAGGAGCCAATGTAACCTAAAACAATGATCTAGTGCACATATTTTGGAGTGCACCTTGTGTGTGGTGGGTCATGATTTGGTGACCAGATTTGGATCAGGATAAGGCAGTTATGGGAGTCAAGGAGAGGGGGAAGATCTGTTGATCAGATGCCCTAGTTATAGATCCCAGAGAGATAGTTCATCAATGTGAACAACAATGTTCTTAAAGGTGTACTGGGACAAGGATTGACTCTTGCAAGGATCTGTTTGATGTGTCGATTGTAAAAACCCTTAAGAGTTGTTTGGTGGATCCCACATGGACTGTTGGGAGGCCTACCAAGCAGCCAAGGTGACAATAGTCACATTAGATCAAGAGGCAAGAGGACAACAAAAAGGTAGGTTCCAGATCGACTCATGTATGATGGATTGATGGTGTCCTAGGTGAGGACACATGGCAGATTGGTGGAGTCTATGGGCAGCCATGTGTAAGGGTATCCTAGGTGTCAGGATCCCCTAAATAGGAGGAGATGCTACAACATGGACTTGGTCTCTCATGGACTGTTGGAGGGCAGCGTGAGAGAAGACCAAGTGTGGACAAGATTTGACACTTATGGTCTGCCGGAGGACAATGTGTTAGTGTCCATGTTGGAGCCGAAGTGCAGTACCTTGATGGACAAAGGTGACTGCTAGCCTGGCAGTTGTTGTTGGAGCTCAAGGGTCTGATCAAACAGGAGCAGGGTTGAGTAGTCCAAGACTTGCATGTAGAGAAGGAATCCTATAGTAGATGATGGACAATCCTCCTAGCCCATGCCAATTTTGGGAGATGGACATATTGCAGTGATAGCTGGCAACCCTCTGTGCCCTATGTTGGTCTTCATTAGAGTAGCGTAGGAAGACCATAGTGGGTTGAAGTCCCATAGTAGCTGAGGAGTCGCAGTGGGTAGATTGAGAGTTGTTCACAAGTGGATTTGTGAAAAACTTTATAGGAGTCTCAATGCGTTGTGGCCTTGATGGGCAAAGGAACAAATAGAGAGTAGATTGGATAGCCGAGATTTAGTGGCCAGATGGAATTGGAGCATTGAGAGAGACAGGAGCTACAGATCGGGAGCTAAAAGACTAAGCAGGTACAAGATACGACCGAGAGGAGCTATTAGATGCTGCAGCTAGATGGTTAGAGTATCTTGTCTTTTACTAGTGGATGTATGAGGGTCATTATCCCTGGTACGGGAGCCCTAGGTTGTTGTATTATATGTTGTTAATATAATGAAGTTGGGTTGAAAAATTAAAAAGTTGTCTATATTTTGTGCATTTGTGATTTACTGCTATTTATGTTCTGCTGTGTAAACTAGTTCATGGTTGAGACTCTTGGTTTGGTAGCATCAGTTATTTAAGACTCTAACCTAGACCCAAGGTCACAAAATTTCAACATGGTACCAGAGGATATCTGAGCTACTTTGAGGGATAGTGAATTAGAGTGTGCACAACGAATCAACTCAGAGAGAATTGTGGGTGTCTAGATCATGGAGTAAAGGGTTCAACTAAAGACATGGAGATGTGGTCTTGACTGGCTTGGCATTGAGATTGGCTGGGAGTTCTAGTGGATTGGTGGTGAGTCTAGTGAACAACAATGTGTTGTAGGGTAGATTGTTGATCATGGACTTCCGTTGATGTGCCATGGATGGTTGGGACAACTTGAGGGTTTCATTGGCATGGATGAGATTAGGTTGATCGAGATGGATTCATGTGATGGACTGGATATTGGCAGGTTAGAGCCTTCATCAGATCATGGTGTTGCATATCTGAGATTGGTGGGATTTTCACAACTGGTATTTGATCCAGGAGGACGAGTGCTTGTAGATCTGGTCCAGTGGAGATCGTGTAGGTTCAGAAGGAGTCTATCCTCAAAGGGAGCAGCCCTATGGAGGGTCGAGATCTTCAGGTTCAGATATGATGAGGCAAAGGCACTACCGAGATTCTTAGATTCATCTATAGGGTATGCTGTAGTGGTGGATGCCAAGTGGGTTAGTGTCATCACCAGATTACTTCCTAGTCTTGGAAGTACCTCCCTTGCTAAGAGGGAGTGTTGATTTTTGTGTAGCTTGGGAGGTAATCCAAGCCCTAGGGGTTCAAGGGTTGGAGGATAAAGTGCCACAACCGCAGCTTGTGGGCTTGGAACCCAAGAAAGGGGTTTTTGCACCAATCATGTTTTTGGGGCAAAACCATGATGATCTCATGGCATGTGATGGATGAGAATGTTATTCCTCAGAAAGACAATTCCAACACATCGAAAATCGTTTGAATATGAGTTGTCATTTGGGAGATATTGAATTTTGAAGCTAACATAATAATTATGGATTTTTTAAGCAGGTCGACATGAGTTCCAGGTAGACTGACGTGAAAAATATAATAAAGGCGTGTTGGTTCATGATTGGCTTCATGGAGGCATCTTTTAGTATAAATAGAGGATAGATGGGAGTCATTTGGGGTATCCATTTTGTGCAAAGAAAATCACAAGGGAAGAGCTCTGTTTTTCTGCCCTAGCCGCAACAAGAAAGGAAATGATTTAGGGCTTGTCTATTGGGTCATTTCAAGAGGGATGAGGTGCTATTTGAAGGTAGTTTTAAGGTTTCCAAGAGTTGGATAAGGGGATGATTACCCTAGCTTGGAGGACATTGATTTGAGGACTATTTTCGTGGCTGTTTGAGTGACCAAGGGCTAGTGTGAAGGCCACAGACCTGTTCTTGTTTTCTGCAGGGAGAAGGGACTATTTTAGGGCCTTGCTAAAGGGTGGATAGTCCTCCTAAAAGGCTACCATAGGCTTAGTATAGGACTTGTAGGATACCACAACTATTTTTGGGAGACAGGTCTATGCGTTGGGCTTGAAACTTCTCAAAAGGAGCAATGTGGATGGCAACATCCTATTGGAGGAAAAATACAACAAGGGGAAGAAATTCTGGGTTAGTTTGAGGGTTATTAGGGACCGTGCTTGGGTGCCGTAACCAATCTAGAATTGTAGCAACCAAAGTACCCTAAAACAGTGAGCTAGTGCACAAATTTTGGAGTGCACCTTGTGTGTGTTGGGTGATGATTTGGTGACTAGATTTGGATCAGGATAAGGCAGTTGTGGGAGTCAAGGAGAGGGGGTAGATCTATTGATCAGATGTTGTAATGACATATCGCACAGAGATAGTGCAACATGGTGAACAACGACATGCTTAGAGGTGTATTGGGACAAGGGTTGACTCTTGCAAGGATTTGTTTGATGTGCCGATTGTAGCAACCCTTAGGAGTTTTTTGGTGGATCCCACATGGACCATTGGGAGGCCTACCAAGCAGCCAAGGTGACAACAGTAACATTAGATGAAGAGGAAAGAGGACAAGGGCAAGGTATGTTGCAGATCGACTCATGTATGTGGATTGATGGTGTCCTAGGTGATGACATATGGAATATTGGTAGAGTTTGTGGGCAACCATGTGTAGGGATCTCCTAGGTGTAGGGATTCCTTAACTAGGATCAGATGCTACATCATGGACTTGGTCTCTCGTGGACTGTTGGAGGGAATCGTGAGAGAAGACAAAGTTTGGAGGAGATTGGACACTTATGGTCTACCGAAGGATAGTGTGTTAATGTCCATGTTGGAGCCGAAGTGTAGTACAATGATGGACAAAGGTGACTGCTAGCCTGATAGTTGTTTTTGGAGCTCAAGGGTCTGATCAACGAGGACCAGGGTTTAGTATTCCGAGACTTACATGTGGAGAAGGACTTCTACAATAGATGATGGACAATCCTCCTAGTCCATGTTCATTGTGGGAGATGGA
Organism: Pinus taeda; assembly: GCA_000404065.3. Classification (NCBI taxonomy): domain Eukaryota; kingdom Viridiplantae; phylum Streptophyta; class Pinopsida; order Pinales; family Pinaceae; genus Pinus; species Pinus taeda. Next base: position 32,528 of record APFE031622289.1, read on the forward strand.
CATCTTGCAGTGATAGGTGGCAGCCCTCCGTGTCCTATGTTGGTCTTCATTGTACCAATGTAGGAAGACCATAGTGGGCTGAAGTCCTAGAGTAGCTGAGAAGCAGTAGTGGGTAGATTGAGAGTTGTTTGCAAGTGGAGCTATGAACAACTCGACATGAGTATCGATGTGTTGTGGCCTTGATGGATGAAGGAACAACTAGAGCAGATAGTATAGCCAAGATTTAGTGGCTAGATGGACTTGGAGCATTGATTAAGGCACGAGCTAGAGATTGGGAGCCGAAGGACCGAGTAGATACAAGATACGACCAAGAGGATTTGTTAGATGCTACAGCCAGATGGTCAGAGTATCTTGTCCTGTAATAGTGGATGTATGAGGGCCATTTTCCCTGGTAAGGGAGCCCTAGAATGTTGTATTATATGTTGTTAATATAATGAAGTTGAGTTGAAAAGTTAAAAAGTTATCTATATTATGTGCATTTGTGATTTACAACTATTTATATTTTGCTGTGTAAAGTAGTTCATGGTTGAGACTCTTGGTTTGGTAGCATCAGTGATTTAAGACTTAACCTAGACCCAAGGTTAGGGAATTTCAATAGCCCTGTGTCCCTTATCAAAACCAACCATATGATGCCAAGTGTCATATATCAGAACCAATCATGTGTAGCCACATTTCATTTATCATATGCAATGATGTTCAACCACATGGCCCCCCTCAAGGAGAAAGAAAAGTTCAACCCTCTTCTTGTTTTCCACTGATTTCCTTTGTTAAAAATTTTAAGGCTTTCCCGAGGCTTTAACACTAGAGGCTCAAATCTTGACAATATTAAGTGCAATCGAAAATTTGAAAGGGTGTCATATATTTTATTTTTGATTGTGATGTGCTGATCTCCTATTTATCCTACACTTTGGACCTCTGTGTGGTGCAGGTAAATTCTCAGTGCAGACACAAACAATTCCTCTAGCCCGAGAGAGTAGGTCTAGCCACAAACAAACAATCCATGGAAAACTTCCTTAAGCTAGAATCAAATAAGAGGGCCTACCTCTTAGAACACTATTCCACTTGGTGATGATACTACTTCCTTACTCCTACTACTTTTCGTTTCCTCCCTTCGAATACCTGAAACAAGCAAACAAACAACAACAACAAACATGATAGCATACAAATTGCATTCAACCTACTTAATAGGTCAAGGAAAATTAAGCCATCAAATTTAAGATAACACTTCAATGTAGGAAATCAATCAATAGTTGTATTCATACAACTTCAGAAAGAGATTACAACCAATGCCTTGATGTTGCCGGTCTCCTCTGACGTATCTGGGTTCCCACACTTCTACTAGCATCTTATGGATAACCCCAACAATGGAAGTTTTAAGGCCTCTTCCCTTTAGTCTCAAACAAAAAAAAACACATTGTTCTCCCCCAAATGTAAACTAGAAAGCTACAAGCTATAGATGTCTCGCTGATTATTCAAGCTCCAAAAATACTAATACTCAAAACTAGTGAAACTTGTAAAAGGAGAGGTTTATATAGCTTGGATAGAGGGGGGAAGGTTTCTCTTATCATGGGAGAAGGCTTTATCTCTTGGGTTGGTTCCATCCTAATAGAGGAAAGGAGCCTAAACTGACTTCCTCGGTTCCATCCAACCCAACCATTTACCAGACTTTTGTTACGAAGCTTCTAGAACTGGAAGCTTCGACTCCATATTTAAAAAACTTGCCTAAAGAGGATCAGCGCAACTGAGAAAAGGCTTAGTAGCGCCATACAACGCTATTCCTAGTTTTAATATTTACAAATCCATGCAAGGAGGAAACTGGTTAGCAGCACTGGTCTTGTAAATTGGGGTAAAAGGAATATTCTTGGGAAATGATGCAAAAGGGAACCATTCCTCTCATGAAGAGGGACATAATGGGATTTTCTTCATTGTGGGGATGCATGTAGGGTTCACTATAGAGGTCCTCCAAGATCATGGAACGGGGAGTACAGGGACAATGAAAAAATGTTGTGTAACAGATGCCCACTAAAGCATGAAGACCAAACTAGAGTGAGGGGTGAAATGCTTTACAAGTAGATGTGGGGAACCAGAGTCCGTCGTCAGAAAACCTGCAAGCAAACATAGACACATATACATCATTGAAAACTCTGACGAATGATACATGAATTGTGGTATGTACGCAGCCATCCAGAGAATGATCATGTAAATGGATCTAAGGAATGGGCACAACCATCCAATAATGAGAAGGATCACATATAACAACTCATGATATGGTTGCAGCCACCCATCTGAAAGAGACATATATATTAGCATGATTATGTCACATCGCCTTGCAACTTAGATTTGTGTAATCTAAGCCCAGGGTATTGTGCTCCAACTTGACCCAATCAAAGTACAAATCCTAACATATGAATGAATATGTTGAAGTCAAACATGCTAGAAAGTCGCTTGATTACCGGTCAATGATGTAAACCGTTAACAAGCGTGAGAGAAACCACCAATAACGGAAATGTCTCTCAAGGTACTAACAACACAGTTCACGAAATGCGAATAAAAGGAACTAAATTCAAACATTTGTGAAATCATTTGATCGAAAGCCAATGAAGTGAACTTGTCATCGATTTCGAAGAACTTGCCATTAGGGCATGCAAGCTCTAAGGTACTGGAAGGGAGTCTCTCGTCCAGCTTCATGGATAATGAGGTGAAGTCGACAGGAAGCGAGCGTGTTGAAGGAGGGGCATGATGTATCCCACATCATTGACACGAGACAAAAGGATGCAATGATTTCAGATGATACAGAGAATCAAGAGTATGTGTAACTGCAGAAGAACCAACTCTTGAACATATCGGTGACACGACTTCGGACTTTGGTAGCTTTTGGATCCATAGGATCGGTGGTCATGATGACGTGGCAGAGATAAAATGGAAGGTAAAAATGAATGGCCCAACCCAGGAATGTCAATGATGAAAAGGAGGATATCCCAACTTGACACAAAGCAAAAAGTGTCATGTTCAAGTGTGAGCTGCTGACACAACTAATAGAATTTCAAATTTCCCCCACCATTTCTAGTAGGTACCCCAATTATTTTTTATCACAAGCTTGAAGGGGATAACATGTGCTTGCATGTAAGTTCATCCTTCGGATGAATCTGACCTAGTAAGTTTAATGAGCCCTAGGAAGGAGAGACTCACATCCAACGTGGTGATGAATCCGATGTCGTTTAATGTTTTAACGAGTCAGTCAAAGGTGTAACTCGATATCTTTCTCATGTTTAAAGAGTTTGAAAAAGACATGAAAAATAAAACTCCACATGGTCCCTCTTCATAAATTTGTGTCTCTAGAGTCCGAAAAGGTATAAAATGATACTTGAGAGAACCGCTTGACCATTTCAGTCAAGGAGTACCTTTTCCATAAATAGTTTATCCCAGCCCGAAAAAGGGGTAAACCTATACTGGGTAAATGACGTTTCGTAACCTTTAACGAGTTCAAAATGATAAGAGCTCGACAATATTTTCGTGTTTAAAGAGTCAGAAAAGAGCTTAAAAACGAACCCCCAATTTTATTCTCTTTTATGAGTCAAAAAGGGAAAAATACTCGACGATCTTTTCATTTGTGTTTTATGAGTCGAGAAAAGAGCTTAAACGTGACTCCAATACCATCATCAGTAATATTTCACCTATAATTGCACAAAAGGTAAATGCATTATCCAAATTCTAAGGAAAAATAGGTTAAAAATACTTAAAAAATCCTAATATTTCATGAAAAATGAATAAATGGACGAAAAAGTAATTAATTTTTTACCATTTTACTATTTTACCTTGTGTAGAGAACTTTTCACTCATTTGCGCCCTATATTTTCAGGAGCATATCGCAGGAGATCTGGGAGTCCATTCGACAATCCATCAGTTATAGGTGAGAGCCAAGACCTTTAGCTTCATTTTCATGGTTGTTGTGCCTGTTTTCAACATTTTTTGGATTTCTTGAGGAGGATTTAGCAAAAAAAATTGCCCTCAGTTGACGCGATTTCTGGGCATGGAATCATGTCAATCAGGGGTTATGAACACTGTCAATTGCACTGTCAGTGCTACTATTTTTAAAACAGTTGCACCGGTGCTGTGAACATAAAATTTTCAAGTTTTTGTCCAATTTCTCTGATTTGATCCAAATTTCTCTAGCCAAGGATGATTATTGACTTGATTTTATGGTTTTTGCAGGGGAAACATCGAGAAAAATTGTTGAATGGAAGGAATGTGAGCATGAGGACATTAACACACAAGCAATGGTAGATCCTAATTGCTTGAATTCCCATAGGAACTGTGGGCTCCTCAAATTCTTCCTCACACTAGGTCTGCGGGCTCAACCCGAATTGCTACGGTATCTGATCAGTCTCTGGGATGTCAATCGAGAAGTTTTCATGATCCAGGATGAAGAACTTGAGTTGGAAACTTTTGACATTTATTTCATCACAAGACTATCCCGAAGAGGGGAACCAGTCAATCTGTATGGGTCCAGGCCTATTGGGGCAAGTGTGAACATGTTGCTCGTATAACACTACCAGGAAGCACTAAAATCGAAGAGTGGCAATATAGAGATCATGAGTGTTCATGATCTTGTGCTAAAAGTGCTACTATTGACCATCAACAGAGTGGTTGGGGCTCAGGCACAACATGAGTTCAACAAGTCGAAGTTTCAGTATGCTATCGACTGTATGGCGCCGACTATATTCAACTGAGCAGAAGCTATGAAGGTAAACATGAAGCGCCATCTACCAAAATCCAAGGCAGGAAACCTGAAGTAGTTCTGCTACGGTTTTGTTCTAGTGACTTTCTTCCTGGAGCAGTTCCACTATTTCACTACCAACTTGGTGAGGTGAACCGCCATTGCCACGAGACCCTTGGATGGTCCGTTGGAGTGCATTGATGACTAGGATAACCGGGGCCCAACAAATGTCATATAAGCCCACCTTCTTCTCGTGGCTATGGCGATAACTGATTGCAGTAGAGGATTGGACCTATAGCGGTATCGACTTCCGTGACGATCCAGATATGTTGCTCCCAAGGGGAGAAGATTATGACGATGGAGGTAAAAAAGAAAATTTTAATTTTTAATTTTTAATTGTTTTTGAAATACATGCATTCATGACATTTCAATTTCGTAAATGTAGATGTGGGACCAAAGCATCCTTCCGGGATGTCCCCGATTGCCAGGCATGTTACTCGGCAGTTTGATATCGCTCCTTATCAGGAAGGAGGTGATAATGAGAAGGAGATCATGCAGAACCTCAAGGGATTGACCCACAGTATTCCAAATATGCCCAACTGGGTGACATCCCACGCAAGTATCAGAGGCACACAGTGGTGGTATCAAACTAGATTCGCCGACTGCTAACTTGTGTAATACGAGCAGTTATATACTACCATGAGCACCATGCCAATTATTTCATAGGTCTAGCATTCCAAATTTCTCTCCAATAGTTGAATACGTAGATACATTCTCAATATCTGAGGGTTTCTAATGAAATATTTCCTATTGAGTTGAAGAACAACAAGTTGTGAATCAAGGTTGACAACCAATTCTCAGATGTCAAGAGTGATAGCTTCTGACAACAATTTGATAATTGCGCTATACTCAACAATGTTATTAGTCATTCAACCTAGACAAATACCTTGAAGATCAATCAACTCATCATGGGGGTCATAAATGGCCCATGCCATGGATGATAGATTCCGGGTACTACGACAAGCACCATCAACAAAACCGATGTGAGGAGATACCAACATCTTCAAAGCAAGTAGAAACATAATAAGCAGAAAGTTGCTTGAAAAACAACACACCAAACTACATTGCACAAAAATGAATAACACACTATTGTACAAAAGTAGCCATGCAATATGACCTAAGAATAGTAGTTTTTGAGGGAGTCCATGCTCGGACTCGGGTAATCAATCAAAAAATATGAAAATTGGATTTTTACCATTGACATGAAGAGTAAGCATCGAATCGGCCAAATAATAGAGTAGAACTCATATATGGCTGTGCCCCCATGCCCCCTGGGGGAGGGAGGGTTACGAGTCATAAGATGAAAACTCCATGGAAATAATGGAAAATCGGTAAAAACTCAGGGAGGGAGAAAAAAACCTGAATCTATGAAGAGATAAGGGTGCACTCAATTGAAAGATCTTGACAATGTCAAGAGAAACCGACATGTCAATAGGCAATGGAGAAGAGAACTTCTCAAGACACATAGACGTGACCGTCGGGCCAAAACCAAGCCATAGGGAGTGAGAATACACGTCGAGAGATTAACTCGAAACATAATGATTAGAGTATACTGAAGGCGAAGCCGAAATAATCTCCACATGATTAATTTCGACAGGACTTAGCGGCATAACCTCACCCCATGTATCAACAAGATCCAGTGAGGGAATGACCCAAGGATTAGACTTGACTGAAATCATGTTGACAGAGGCAACATGAGGAGGTGGGAGTAGAAAAATACCCATCAAGGCAAGATCTTTAAAGAGTCCCACCCCCACACTCTCATAAGGAGCACCGGTGTGCTTAACATACAGAACATTGCCATTCGAGGAGGATGAGGAAAAGAAGGATAATTGGTTGACTGTGACTATCTTCCCTTGATGAAGAAAACGAGTCATGTAGAAAAGGGAGGAGGCTACAACATGCATGGCATGTGGCCAGCTTTGTCCGAGTAGAAGATTATAGTTAATATTAACGTCAATGATCTCTACTTCATCATGTACTGTCTTGCCCTCCAAATTAATGGCAAGGTTGGGAAGGACACTGAATGGTCACGAATCGCATCCGTCAAAAGATTCCAAAGTGTTAGGGGACTAGTTCAGAGCAAGAGAACCAATTGCCTTCCAACAAGCAACATACATGACGTAGGTAGAAGCACCTTCATCGATGAAAATCCTATGAATGGTTTTCTTTTTTATGATCACCTGAATGAGAAAGGCAATCTGATGAGGTAAACGTGAAACATGGTTTTCCAGATCAAAACAAATGAGATTAGAGTTAGTTGGATCAATACCCCCAATAGTCGATAGTAATGATTTCTACTGAGAAGGACAACTTTGAAGGACCTCAAGAGCAAACATAGTTGATGGTGCTTGAGCCAAATCTTCAACAATGTTATAATGTTGAGTGGCTCGAGTGTTTGGATTGTACAAAAAATTTTGTAGCACACCTCAAGAAGGTGGTTGAATGGTGGAATCGGGATTAGGTAGCTCTATATGGAGAGGACTAGAGCTGGATGGGGTAGAAGAAGAAGAAGATTACCTTCTTTCTCTTTACCTGTTGCCAGGGTAGGAGTTTGATAATCTTTTGACCTAGTAGCCATGTTAATTGGTGTATTCATCATGAACACTTGTGAACCTGTGGAAGCAGATGACTGAAGCTGGTGTACCATTTGGGTCTGCTGGGATGGAAAGGGCTCATCCAAGACAACTTGGGTCCCTTTGAGCAAGCGACTAACTTCGGATCATCTGGAACAATCCTTAATATAGTGATCTTCCTCATAGATGAGGCATGGATATTTGGGCTTCTGTTGGGAAGCATCACCAGCAGATGACTTAGAAGGGCCCTTTTTTGAGGCATCAACTTTACCCTTGCCTTCGACTTTCTTCTTACCTTTAGAGGATTTATCCGTTGCGGTAGACTGGACAATGTGAACCTCTAAGGTTTTACCAGGGCCTGATGAATTGTGAGAAGAATTAGTGGAAGCAGTGTTGGAGAACGACTTTTGTTTGGAAGAAGATTTTGCAGGAGTCTGAGTCACTGAACCAATTACTCCATCAACAAGAGGTGTAGATCCTCTTTCGATTTTCCTTAAAACTTTGGACAATTTCTCAGGATCTTGGATGGGGCTGGAGGCTAGTATGGTGAAAGAAGAATTGGGCCATTCATGAGTCTAAACACATCTGGAAATTCTAGTGTAGCCAAGAATGACAATTGGGTATTGAAAGGCATTTGAGGTCGATAAGCAGACCCAACTTGCGGGCCCCATCCCTGCTGGTAAGGAATTTGTCCCCATAGTGGAGGGTTTTGTCTATATGGCATTTGATTTTTTTCCCACAATAGGTTACCTTGCTCGTAGGGAGGATTGTGACTATGAAAGCCTTGAAACTATCTAGCCATAGGCTGCTAATAAAAAAACATACAGGTTAAAAGGCTATTGAGCCTGCTAGCCTTGGACATATGGATTTTGGACTTGATTTCCCTTAGTATAAGGGTTTTGATCTTGCTGCCCTTGGACAAAAAGTTTTTTGACCTGCTATCCTTGGACATAAGGATGTTGAACCTGTCGCCCTTGGACATAAGGATTTTGCGCCTACTGCCCTTGGACAAAAGGATGCTGAACCTATTGCCCTTTGACATAAGGATTTTGCACCTACTGCTACAGGACTTGACCCTGACCCTTCCCTTGCAAAGGTTGACCCTGTTGATATGAGTATAAGGGTTATTGTTGCCCGGGTTGACCTTGTTGCTACAAGGGCTAACCTTGCAGCTATAAAGGCTGTCCCTGTGGCTACAGAGTTTGACCTTGCAAAGGCATAGCCTGGGAGGTTTGCAGCACATACTGCACTTGCGGCTGCATGGTTTGCTACAATGGTTGCAAGGGTTACCCCTACGGTTGTTGCAGTTGTCCTTTCTATGGAATTATCTACCCTTACTACTGCATGGAAGGCCCTTACTGCAATGAAGGTTGCCCTTATTGCTACAGAAGATGTCCTTGCTGATGCAAGGGTACTTGAACAGTTCCCAGAATGACACCCTGAAAGTTCCCGAATTGTATCTAACCATATCCACCAGGCACAACGAACAGACCAGGCTAGACGTAATGTCTAGGTTGAGGGATGTACGGTAGATTAACCATCACTTGTGAACCATATGGAACATAAGGAGGTTGGTATTGAACCTGAGCCATATTAGGCTGCTGGTACTGGATGTTACTTGACCTAGACAGACCAATAGGGTTCGGTTGTTGGTACTGGAAATTACTCAATCCCGCAGACCAATAGGGTTTAGAATGGCACCCGAAGTTGGCTGGTTCATTCCAACCATGTGAGCTTGTGAGCCACTCACATTGGTTATGCCAGACATCATAGAAACATTTGGAGTTTTCCCCCCAGGTGGTGGCACATCCTGCCCACTTACTAGAGGGATCGAAGAACTGACAGAGACATGACTCGAGACCACTAGTTGAACTAGATGAGTTGCTTGGACCGACAAAAGAAGAGGATTCAGAACGGTAGGCTGCACCAGAATTGAAGTAACTGCAAAATGCACCATCGGTTGGGAGGTTGGTTTTTGAATGAACGGACCTAAGGTAAGCATAATGCCAGATGCCCAGATAGGGTTGTGATATAGCAATGAGGTAGTAGGCATACCTAAAACCAACTGAGCAAAATTTAGGTAATTACGTGGTAACTAAGGATCAACACTGGTCGGAATGCTTCCTGTGTAAGGGAAACCTTCAGGAGGGAAATGATATTCCTGCTCTTTAACTATGCGTGGAGTGGAAACCTCCTAGTGACCCAGAGAGGAGATTGGGATTTCTCCTTCTGAATCCATGGGTGAAAACAGGTGGTAACAGACTACCGAAGATGCTCGAGGGGTGTGGTGAAGTAAAATTATAAGTGCGGACACAAATACATTCCTCTAGCCTGATAATGGGTCTTGCCACAACTGATACATTCTATGGAAGATTTCCTTAGGTTAGAACCAATTAAGAGGGCCTATCTCTTAGTACGCTTATCTCGTTTGATGATGTCCTTGCTTTCTCGCTCCAACCATCTCTTGCTTCCTTCTTCAAACACCTAAAACAAGTAAACAACAACAAACAAATACCGTGTTAATAAACAAATTGTAATTCAACCTACTTAACAGGTCAAGAAACATTAAGCCATGAACATGTAAGATGACAAATCATGTAGGAAATCAATCGATAGTTGCATATATATTGAATCAAGAAGAGATTACAACCATTGTCTTGACGTTGTTGTTCTCCTCTGACAAGACCAGGTTCCCACACACTTCTGCTAGCATTCCATGATGGCCTCAACAATAGTAGTTTTAAGGCTCTTCCCTTTAGGCTTCAGTCCAAACCAAATTCACACTTCTCCCTCACACAACTAGAGAGATACAACTATGAATAGATTTTTGTTTACTCCAAACTTAATTAGCACTAGCACACCAACATTAACATTAGCTTGTGCTTGGGAAAAAGGGACGTTTATGTGGGATGAATGGATGGGAGATGGATCCTCTTCTCATGGGATAAGGTCTTATCCCTTGAGGTAGTTCCATCATTATAGGGGAAAGAAACCCAAACTAACATCCTCGACCCCATCCCGCCAAACTATTTACCAGACTTCCGTGAAGAAGCTTCTAGAGCTGGAAGCTTAGGCTCTTTATTTAAAAAAATTTCTATAAGAGGACCGACGTGACTGGAACAAAGATCAGTCGCTCTGGTTGGCGCTAAGGATAGTTTTAATCCCTGCGGATCGATGTGAGGGAGACAAGGGCCATTAGCACCGGTCTTGTAAACTGGGCAAAATAGAAGATTTTGGGGAAATGGTGCAAAAGGAAATTGTTCTGCTCATGAAGAGGGACACAATGGGAGTTTCTTCATGAAGGGAAAGCATGTAGGGTTCACTGCAGAGGTCCTCCAGGATCAAGGGACGGGGAGTAAAGGGACAATGACAAAATGTTGTGTAACAGATGCCCCCTAAAATGTGAAGGCTGAACTAGAGTGAGGGATGAAATGCTTTATGAATCAGTGTGGGGAACCATAATCTACCGTCAAAAAACCTGCAAGTAAGTATAGATACATATACATAACTGAGAACTCTGTCAAATGATACATGAATCATGGCATGGATGTAGCCATCCATAGAATTATCATGTAAATGGATCCAAGTATGGGCCCAACCATTCGTCAGAGAGGATCATAATGAAACCGGGTATGGTTGCAACCATCCAATAATGAGAAGGATCACATATTATAACTCATGGTATGGTCGCAACCATCCATCTAAAAGAGACATGCATATCAACATAACCATGTCACATCACTTTGCAACCTGCACTCTTGTGATCTAAGTTCAGGGTCTTGCGCTTGTTATAGACATTTTTGGGCACTTCAACCCCAATCATAAATTTCCATAAATTGAGGGCTCCTAAGTCCCTAAAAGTGTTGCTTCACTGCCTAAAGGAACAAGGTCAGCTGATTACATCATCTCCCAGAAGTTCTCCACTGAAAACTGCTCATAAATGGTCAAAACTGGACCATACTAAATCCCAGTGTAGAGGGTGTGATGCATATCACCTTCCCAGTGTACAAGGTGCGATGCATACTGAATTGCTCCTCTGTAGGGTGCAATGGTCGGGAATGGAAAAATGGCAGGGACAAAATGCGAGGTGGAAGATCATGGAATCTTCCAGAAGCTTCCCCTATGACACTTGCCTCTCTGGTTTTGACCAGGGATGAGTAAGAGATCATCATTCTCCAAGTGGAAGCAGGAACTATCAAAGTGAGGACACTAATCAAGATCCCAGAAAATGACTCACCTCCCTATAATCATCTAGATATGGATCCCTCATCATAGAGATCCAGAGGCTAGAATTTTGTATCTTATAGAGAAGTGATGTTGGTTTTTTGGTGTACATTCATAGTGTTGGGTGATATAAGCTTTGCTTTAGGTGAAGAAGGGCTTTCTAGCTGGAGGATGATGCTGGGTCAGAACATATGGTTGTAATCCTCTTGCTACTTTTCATCTTAATAAAGCTATTCTAGTTTTCCTCCATATTCTTGTACGTTTACTTATATATGCATTTGTATGGTTAACGCACATCTAGTCCTGTGTTATTTATGAAAATAGATATTTGTTCTTCGATAGTAGTATGTTGTTGTGATTCCACATGTGCTCTTTGAAGCTGGGCAGACGAAGAACAAGTGGCAAAGCTCTATCAGGAA